>VKKW01000685.1:0-23301 GCA_018350135.1 Citrus trifoliata
CTGCAGCCTTTGAAGCTGCACGCCGAGACTATCTAGCATGAAATGTTGCTCCCTTGATGCCAAGGATCTTGATTTCCATTACAAGCGCATGTCCCTGTTATTCTATAAGCTTAATGGATTCAACGAGCCTACCCTAAAGCATGTCTTCCTGGCTTCCCTTCCAGAAGAACTCCAACCAGACATCCAGCGGCAGCTCACCGCCTCCAATCTTGTCATTGACAACATCTCTCTTGGCAAAATTTTCCAACTCGCCAAAACTGTCTTGATAAGCTTGTGAACAGAAACAATTCTTCAAGGACTTGTTGAAAGACAAAGAACCATTCAGAAGTGCCTGCAAAAAGCCTTATCTGCAAATCAAATGCAAACAGAAGAAGGATGTGATTGCAGTCCCAAAAAGAAAAGGCATTTTCGAAAGTTCAGATCTCCAGAATTTTCATCCAGACCCCGCAGATCCAGAAAACCTTACAGATTCTTCAGAAAGCGGTCTTCTTCTTCCAAAGACTCCAAACGAAGAAAATCCAGCAGATGTTTTATCTGCAGGAAAAAAGGTCATTTTGCCAAAGACTGTCCCAACAAAAGAACCAAGTCCATTCGTCTTGTCGAACATCTTCAGGCTACTACAGACTACTCTCCACAACAAGATGAACTGGAATATTATTTCTCTGAACAAGATGAACCCAATGATGAAACAGTGTTCGCACTCCAACAATCTTCTGATGATTCCGACAGTGATCAGTCCCAAGTCATTTTCCATCAACAGCTCTTGTCCCTTGACACTACAGTTCCTATACCCTCCATCAAAGTCCAAATCCTGCCTTCAAAATTCCAAAGGCCCATTCCAGCAATTGGTCTCATCGATACTGGTGCACAGCGCAGTATGATCAACCCTCATATTCTCCCACCAGATTCTTGGACCCAATCCGAAGAATATTTCAAAGCTGTTAATGGCAACCTGTTCACCACTTCTTTGGTTACCAAAAAGCCCATTGGTATCCAGATTTTCCCCAATTGTGTCATTTGGACCAAAGTCATTGGTTCAACTCTTCCTAATAAAGATATTTTGTTAGGATTTGACATCCTTCACCAGATCAAACACCTTCAAATCATTCCTCATGGAATTCGAATCAAGTCCATGTTCAAACCATTCACAGATGTCTTGAAACTTTACAATCTGTCTGAAACCCCTCCATCATATCAGGATGTTTCTACCAAGCTTTTAAGTTTTTGTCCAGAATCTCATTCTGAGTTCACCCATCCAAACCCTTTGTGGAAAAATCAGTCTTTCTTTGTTAAGTTACCCTTCAAACTTAATGAAGACATTAATCCCACCAAAGCCACTCATCCAGGAATGAGTCCATCTGACTTACTCCTAGCCCAACAAGAATGTTCTCAACTGTTAGCCCAAGGATTAATTGAGCCCACAACCTCTCAATGGGCTTGCCAAGCCTTTTATGTTGAAAAGCATTCTGAAATTGTTCGAGGAAAGAAACGCCTAGTCATAGACTACCAGCCTTTAAACATGTTTTTGCAAGATGACAAATTTCCCTTACCTCGCCGACAAAGCATGTTTACTTTTCTCAAAAATGCCCAGATCTTTTCAAAATTTGATTTAAAATCAGGTTTTTGGCAATTAGGCATTGAACCCTCTGAGCGATATAAGACAGCCTTTTGCATTCCTAATGCCCATTTCCAATGGACGGTCCTACCCTTTGGTCTCAAAACTGCCCCATCCATTTTCCAAAAATCCATGATCAAAATCTTTCAGCCTCTCCTGTCTAATGCATTGATTTACATTGATGATATTTTACTTTTTTCAGGATCACATGATGACCATCACCGACTGCTCAACCAGTTCTATGATATTGTCCAAAGTCATGGAATCATGCTATCTGCCAAGAAAAGCACCATTGCCACAGATACCATCGAATTTCTTGGTATGATTATAAAAGATGGCCATTACCAACCAGGAAAGCACATTGCCCAAGAGTTGCTTCACTTTCCAGATCAGCAACTTTCCAAAAAGCAGGTCCAGCAATTTCTTGGCATTATCAATTATATCCGAGACTTTATCCCACATGTGGACCACTACACTCGTCACCTCTCGGCTTTATTGAAGAAAAAGCCTCCTGAGTGGAATGATGACCACACAAATGCTGTCACTACTCTCAAGAAGATTGCGCAAAATCCGCCTCCTTTAAAGTTGATTGCAGATGGAAAGCGCATACTACAGACAGACGCAAGTGATGAATCATGGGGTGCCATTCTCCTTGAAGAACTCAATGGAAAAGAACACTTTATCGCCTACGCTAGTGGACATTTTTCTGACACACAGCAGCACTACCATAGCGTATTCAAAGAGATCTTAGCGGTAAAGTATGGTATCAAAAAGTTCGAGTACCATCTTATTGGCCACCACTTCCTCATCCGAATGGACAGCTCAGCCTTCCCCAACATTCTCAATTTCAAAGGCAAAACTGTTCCAGAAAAGATGTTACTTCGGTTAAAAGATTGGTTTTCCAAATATGATTTTTCAGTCAAGCATATAAAGGGATCCCAGAACCTTATCCCTGATATGCTCTCTCGACTTTCAAAACCAGAGACACCTCCCATTCTGTTTTCCACCACATACCATTTTCCAATCATTGCCATGGCTACCTCCTTACCTCCTGAAGCTCTTACCAAAAAACCCTTTCCCTTGAATAAAACATTCTCCTCTGTTTTCGCCATCCAAGAGTTTGCACGAAAAGCTGTTTTCCGTTTCTTCATGAAAGCTTACCTTATGGCCGACTCATTTCCATTTTCTACTTTTCACCCTGAAAATCTGTTTCTTACAGGTTTAACCCTTGACCCATCCAGAGAAATCACTGAAGACGAGTTATGGTACCTCTGGTGCCTAACTACTCTCTATGCAACCAAGCTCATCCTACCCATCGCCCCCACTTTGTCTCATCTTCTTAATCCAGACAAAGCTACCTCTCTCATCTGGACGTTACTTGAATGGTTTTCACCAATTCCATGGTGGAGACACAAGCTCCAACACTTGTCAGAGATCTACAACCTTGATCGTATGCCCTTACCTGAAGCTCAAATGTGGACATCCGTGTTCATAATTCACAGGCCTTATTTCCAACACCCGGATACACAGTTCTTTTGGACACAGGATCAGGTATACGAATGGTTCACTGCACCACACCCTTCCATCATTGAAAATGAGATTCAGCCTACCTTACATAACTACCTCCATCAGTTAAACCACCAAACTCCGCCACATAAGGATATCGTTCACACATCCTTAGGCCCACAACATGACCTCATCATGATCCCTACTCCATCAACCAGATCCAAGCCACCATCCACAGGAATCCTTATCAAAGAAGAAAGGCCAGACTACACTGACTTTCTCTTCCAGGACTCTCAGGACCCCTGGGAAGAATTTCTTCCTCTTAGCCAACACCTTCATCAGTTCCCCCAACCAACAATGGACGAACCTGGACCCTCTGACCCAGGACCATCAACCCGACCTTCCAAAAAATCACCTCGACCTTCTAAAGTTGACAAAGCCACCCAGACTTCCCCCAGGTATACTTCACAGTGTACTCCACGAGCTGAACATTGCCCTAATCCACCATGCCGTGGTCCCTCCTGTCAACATCCTAAACGTCCGAAGCTTCCAAACAACTTTTTCCGCAAACCGCACCATTCCGGAGATACAGATCCCGATGCAACGGAAAGTTCCTCCGAAGATGACTACATGAACCTCCACTCTCCATAAAAGTTATTTGTCTTCTTGTGATTTGTCTTCTTGTTATCATTATGTCTCGTTTTGTCTTGTTGTAATCATGGTTGCTTTTGCTTTTACTTTTTGCTTTTGCTTTACGCTTTGACAAAAGTCATGCTTTATTAAAGCATCTTTGTCCCTTTGTAATAATTAAAGGTGTGTAATCATGTGTAATCATGTAACTTTACTTTTACTTTAAAGATAGGGGCCCTGTCCTATCTTTCTGAGATTCCTCCTCTATATAAGGAATTCTCATCTGCTTGTAACGAATAGAATATAACATATAGAAGTTTGCTAAGAAATAAACTCGTGTGTTTCTCTCACCATGAACTTCTAAGCTTCTCTCTCTCTCTGCAAATGAAGTCCTAAAGAAAAGAAAACGAATAAGGGTTTTAAATTTGTTCATTTTGAAACTTAAGCTAATATGCTCTGCACTTGCCTTTAGCAAGGATCCTGTGCATCAGAAAGCTTTCGCAGTTTTCTTATCTGGTTTGGTACCCTGTTTTGACTAACGAAAGTCTGTTTTGGGTTGTATAACCCGACAAGAAAATGAAAGTTTTCCTGATTCCCCAAATTGGTATCAGAGCCTAAACCCTTTTCAACTTCCTCAAAGTGGTATAATTTAAGTCTTTATTCCTGTTTTGATCTTTAGTCTTCAGGCGCAGAGAGAACTCATCCCTCATGGCTTCTACCTCATCAACTCCTGTTACTCTTTCTTCTACGCTTTCTTTGCCTAAATCTTGCACTTCCCATACTGCTAATAAAATAGAAAACCTTGTTGAATACTCTTATATTCCCGAATCCGCTCAAATCAGTGAATCCACCTACCCTCTTATAAGCCCTTATCACCTGTATAAACGACCCAACTCCTTTACCCGCAGCATCCGTACCCTTATCTCTACCAAACGGCCTCACCCTAAAGAATATATCCAGTCTTCTCGTCTGGATCAGTGTGCTCTCAAAGCCACCTCTGCTGAGCAATATGTTACACTAGAAATTCCTTCAGAGCTCATTTCAAATTGGAAACGTGAAGGATACACTCATCTTCATCTAGGCGGCATCCGCCTCATCCTTACCCTACATGGGCGCAAAGGTTTACCTGTTACCGCTCGTGTTGCTCTCTTGGACACTCGGTTTAAACAGTTCCAAGATGCCGTTATCGGTACTGTCCTTACCACCTTACATGCTGGCAGTGTCTTACTCACCTTTTATCCAAACTTTAACCTTTCTCTTCAAGATCCTAATCTACCTACAACCCTGAAAGTTCAAGTCCAGATCCAAGGTGCTGAACAAATCTCCACTGCTAAAATAGCCACCCTACACCATCAACTGGTCTATCGGCTTCAGAATCATGCCTTAGACCTACCCACTCCAGAACACCACTCTGACACTCTCATGGTGTTAGCAGAATCTGACCAGATTCCAACCATCATTCAGATCCCCAGGCAAATTCCTCGCCACGAACTCCTTAAGCTTATGCCTCTTGAATGGATCTCCAACTATGAGCAGTTCCACAACAATACAGCCCCAGTTCAGACATCTGAAAGTATGTTTGAAAGACGACCAGATGGCACGGTCAGAATGACTTTTAAACCGCCTCCCAGTGCTCCTCAAGAGCCTCCTCGGCTCTCTTTCACTTATTCATCCATGATCACAGCTGTACAGACAGCCCAAGAAGATTTGCCTATTACAGGGTTCAATTCTGACGGTTTCCCTGTTTATCCAGCCAAGCAAAATGGACATTTCCTTTGGGATGTCCCTGGTTCCGGCCACTGTGACCCAGATTGTCCCTGCTGGGATGATTGGGAAGAGGATGATGATTATGTAACCAAAAAGAAAAAGAAACCTAAGAAAAAATCTCATTCCTCGTGTCACCACAGTACTCCTAAACCACCACAAGATCCTCCTCCATCAGCTCCTTTACCTCTCTATAAAAAGGAACTCCAATGGCTTGCAAAGCGTTGCACCTCTACAATCTCCTCACCCGTTCCAGATCCATCTCCACCTCTGAGTTGTATGATGTTTTCATCTGCTTCCTCAGATTATTCTTCCTCTTTTCCTCCATTAGACACCCACACTGATTCACAACGAAATGTTGTGTCTAAACCTTTTGTTCCATCACCCATCACTTCATCAGGACACCTTGAACCACCCAAACCTTTTGAATCAGTCCTCAACTGGCAAACCCAAAATGCCAGAGCCCAGAATGATACTTTGTTGAACATTAATTCCAAAATCAGTTTACGAACTGAACACCTTGAAACGAAGGTTGACTCCATCTCTGCACAACTGCAGCAGATCCACCAGAACCTCCAGTCCAGAATTGTTCAACTTGATTCTGAGTTGCGAACTATGCTTGCCCAACGTTACCAAGGCCCAGAATTTGATCAAAAAGAAAGGGAGATCAGACGATTAAAAGCTGAGCTTGCTCAAATTGAATCTGACAAACAAAAACCTTCCCTTTTTACCTCCTCACCTCCTATCCCTTCGATTGGTCCAACTTACCATCCATTTGCTTCGATGCTTTCTCCTATCCGACAGTATGAGCCTTCTAAGCTGTTTGGTATGACTCATACCCTTTTTCGAGACAACCCATTACCACCACCTAAACCAAAACCAAAGCCTAAACCTCAACCACGACCCGTCACAATCAATCCTTCCTCCACTATTATCCCTGACCAACAATCACCAGGCTATACACCAGCATCACCATTACCTCCTGAACCATCCAAATCCCAACCTTCTACTAAATCCAAGGATAAAGAACCTATGCACCAATTCAGTGCCCAAACCATTGACCACCCATCTTCCACTGATGACCAAACTTCTGATTCAAATCTAGCCGTTTCAGATAGCCATACTGAGACTGAAACAGAATCTTCAGCATCCACTAGTGACTCTGAAAAATCTTATGCTGATATCACCAGAATCCTGATGGCTCAACCTGACCCACAGACCTCTCGGACTGAACCATATGTTGATATTCCTTCTGATGTTGAAGAAGAAATGCCTGAATCTTCTGCTACCAACCAGCCTCCTCCCGTCCAAACAACTTCATCCAGTCAAAAATCATCAAATGGTCCCTGGTTTACCTTTGATGATATTCCATCCTATAAATGGCGTGATCGTCTTAATGAAATGTCTGCCTGGATTGATCTCCAAATGCTCAGATCAGGAGCCACTACTGAATCAGTCCTTAGAGAATTTGCTACTCGTTTTACGGGTGCTCTAAGAGATTGGTTTGACTCTCTTGGTCAATACAGACAATTGCAGTTTGTTCAATTACCAGAAGTCTCTAGTGCTCTTGCCATTCTTCATGATCAGTTTTTAGGAGACCCAGCTGCAGCCTTTGAAGCTGCACGCCGAGACTATCTTAGCATGAAATGTTGCTCCCTTGATGCCAAGGATCTTGATTTCCATTACAAGCGCATGTCCCTGTTATTCTATAAGCTTAATGGATTCAACGAGCCTACCCTAAAGCATGTCTTCCTGGCTTCCCTTCCAGAAGAACTCCAACCAGACATCCAGCGGCAGCTCACCGCCTCCAATCTTGTCATTGACAACATCTCTCTTGGCAAAATTTTCCAACTCGCCAAAACTTGTCTTGATAAGCTTTGTGAACAGAAACAATTCTTCAAGGACTTGTTGAAAGACAAAGAACCATTCAGAAGTGCCTGCAAAAAGCCTTATCTGCAAATCAAATGCAAACAGAAGAAGGATTGTGATTGCAGTCCCAAAAAGAAAAGGCATTTTCGAAAGTTCAGATCTCCAGAATTTTCATCCAGACCCCGCAGATCCAGAAAACCTTACAGATTCTTCAGAAAGCGGTCTTCTTCTTCCAAAGACTCCAAACGAAGAAAATCCAGCAGATGTTTTATCTGCAGGAAAAAAGGTCATTTTGCCAAAGACTGTCCCAACAAAAGAACCAAGTCCATTCGTCTTGTCGAACATCTTCAGGCTACTACAGACTACTCTCCACAACAAGATGAACTGGAATATTATTTCTCTGAACAAGATGAACCCAATGATGAAACAGTGTTCGCACTCCAACAATCTTCTGATGATTCCGACAGTGATCAGTCCCAAGTCATTTTCCATCAACAGCTCTTGTCCCTTGACACTACAGTTCCTATACCCTCCATCAAAGTCCAAATCCTGCCTTCAAAATTCCAAAGGCCCATTCCAGCAATTGGTCTCATCGATACTGGTGCACAGCGCAGTATGATCAACCCTCATATTCTCCCACCAGATTCTTGGACCCAATCCGAAGAATATTTCAAAGCTGTTAATGGCAACCTGTTCACCACTTCTTTGGTTACCAAAAAGCCCATTGGTATCCAGATTTTCCCCAATTGTGTCATTTGGACCAAAGTCATTGGTTCAACTCTTCCTAATAAAGATATTTTGTTAGGATTTGACATCCTTCACCAGATCAAACACCTTCAAATCATTCCTCATGGAATTCGAATCAAGTCCATGTTCAAACCATTCACAGATGTCTTGAAACTTTACAATCTGTCTGAAACCCCTCCATCATATCAGGATGTTTCTACCAAGCTTTTAAGTTTTTGTCCAGAATCTCATTCTGAGTTCACCCATCCAAACCCTTTGTGGAAAAATCAGTCTTTCTTTGTTAAGTTACCCTTCAAACTTAATGAAGACATTAATCCCACCAAAGCCACTCATCCAGGAATGAGTCCATCTGACTTACTCCTAGCCCAACAAGAATGTTCTCAACTGTTAGCCCAAGGATTAATTGAGCCCACAACCTCTCAATGGGCTTGCCAAGCCTTTTATGTTGAAAAGCATTCTGAAATTGTTCGAGGAAAGAAACGCCTAGTCATAGACTACCAGCCTTTAAACATGTTTTTGCAAGATGACAAATTTCCCTTACCTCGCCGACAAAGCATGTTTACTTTTCTCAAAAATGCCCAGATCTTTTCAAAATTTGATTTAAAATCAGGTTTTTGGCAATTAGGCATTGAACCCTCTGAGCGATATAAGACAGCCTTTTGCATTCCTAATGCCCATTTCCAATGGACGGTCCTACCCTTTGGTCTCAAAACTGCCCCATCCATTTTCCAAAAATCCATGATCAAAATCTTTCAGCCTCTCCTGTCTAATGCATTGATTTACATTGATGATATTTTACTTTTTTCAGGATCACATGATGACCATCACCGACTGCTCAACCAGTTCTATGATATTGTCCAAAGTCATGGAATCATGCTATCTGCCAAGAAAAGCACCATTGCCACAGATACCATCGAATTTCTTGGTATGATTATAAAAGATGGCCATTACCAACCAGGAAAGCACATTGCCCAAGAGTTGCTTCACTTTCCAGATCAGCAACTTTCCAAAAAGCAGGTCCAGCAATTTCTTGGCATTATCAATTATATCCGAGACTTTATCCCACATGTGGACCACTACACTCGTCACCTCTCGGCTTTATTGAAGAAAAAGCCTCCTGAGTGGAATGATGACCACACAAATGCTGTCACTACTCTCAAGAAGATTGCGCAAAATCCGCCTCCTTTAAAGTTGATTGCAGATGGAAAGCGCATACTACAGACAGACGCAAGTGATGAATCATGGGGTGCCATTCTCCTTGAAGAACTCAATGGAAAAGAACACTTTATCGCCTACGCTAGTGGACATTTTTCTGACACACAGCAGCACTACCATAGCGTATTCAAAGAGATCTTAGCGGTAAAGTATGGTATCAAAAAGTTCGAGTACCATCTTATTGGCCACCACTTCCTCATCCGAATGGACAGCTCAGCCTTCCCCAACATTCTCAATTTCAAAGGCAAAACTGTTCCAGAAAAGATGTTACTTCGGTTAAAAGATTGGTTTTCCAAATATGATTTTTCAGTCAAGCATATAAAGGGATCCCAGAACCTTATCCCTGATATGCTCTCTCGACTTTCAAAACCAGAGACACCTCCCATTCTGTTTTCCACCACATACCATTTTCCAATCATTGCCATGGCTACCTCCTTACCTCCTGAAGCTCTTACCAAAAAACCCTTTCCCTTGAATAAAACATTCTCCTCTGTTTTCGCCATCCAAGAGTTTGCACGAAAAGCTGTTTTCCGTTTCTTCATGAAAGCTTACCTTATGGCCGACTCATTTCCATTTTCTACTTTTCACCCTGAAAATCTGTTTCTTACAGGTTTAACCCTTGACCCATCCAGAGAAATCACTGAAGACGAGTTATGGTACCTCTGGTGCCTAACTACTCTCTATGCAACCAAGCTCATCCTACCCATCGCCCCCACTTTGTCTCATCTTCTTAATCCAGACAAAGCTACCTCTCTCATCTGGACGTTACTTGAATGGTTTTCACCAATTCCATGGTGGAGACACAAGCTCCAACACTTGTCAGAGATCTACAACCTTGATCGTATGCCCTTACCTGAAGCTCAAATGTGGACATCCGTGTTCATAATTCACAGGCCTTATTTCCAACACCCGGATACACAGTTCTTTTGGACACAGGATCAGGTATACGAATGGTTCACTGCACCACACCCTTCCATCATTGAAAATGAGATTCAGCCTACCTTACATAACTACCTCCATCAGTTAAACCACCAAACTCCGCCACATAAGGATATCGTTCACACATCCTTAGGCCCACAACATGACCTCATCATGATCCCTACTCCATCAACCAGATCCAAGCCACCATCCACAGGAATCCTTATCAAAGAAGAAAGGCCAGACTACACTGACTTTCTCTTCCAGGACTCTCAGGACCCCTGGGAAGAATTTCTTCCTCTTAGCCAACACCTTCATCAGTTCCCCCAACCAACAATGGACGAACCTGGACCCTCTGACCCAGGACCATCAACCCGACCTTCCAAAAAATCACCTCGACCTTCTAAAGTTGACAAAGCCACCCAGACTTCCCCCAGGTATACTTCACAGTGTACTCCACGAGCTGAACATTGCCCTAATCCACCATGCCGTGGTCCCTCCTGTCAACATCCTAAACGTCCGAAGCTTCCAAACAACTTTTTCCGCAAACCGCACCATTCCGGAGATACAGATCCCGATGCAACGGAAAGTTCCTCCGAAGATGACTACATGAACCTCCACTCTCCATAAAAGTTATTTGTCTTCTTGTGATTTGTCTTCTTGTTATCATTATGTCTCGTTTTGTCTTGTTGTAATCATGGTTGCTTTTGCTTTTACTTTTTGCTTTTGCTTTACGCTTTGACAAAAGTCATGCTTTATTAAAGCATCTTTGTCCCTTTGTAATAATTAAAGGTGTGTAATCATGTGTAATCATGTAACTTTACTTTTACTTTAAAGATAGGGGCCCTGTCCTATCTTTCTGAGATTCCTCCTCTATATAAGGAATTCTCATCTGCTTGTAACGAATAGAATATAACATATAGAAGTTTGCTAAGAAATAAACTCGTGTGTTTCTCTCACCATGAACTTCTAAGCTTCTCTCTCTCTCTGCAAATGAAGTCCTAAAGAAAAGAAAACGAATAAGGGTTTTAAATTTGTTCATTTTGAAACTTAAGCTAATATGCTCTGCACTTGCCTTTAGCAAGGATCCTGTGCATCAGAAAGCTTTCGCAGTTTTCTTATCTGGTTTGGTACCCTGTTTTGACTAACGAAAGTCTGTTTTGGGTTGTATAACCCGACAAGAAAATGAAAGTTTTCCTGATTCCCCAAATTGGTATCTATTTGGGGAATCAGGAAAACTTTCATTTTCTTGTCGGGTTATACAACCCAAAACAGACTTTCGTTAGTCAAAACAGGGTACCAAACCAGATAAGAAAACTGCGAAAGCTTTCTGATGCACAGGATCCTTGCTAAAGGCAAGTGCAGAGCATATTAGCTTAAGTTTCAAAATGAACAAATTTAAAACCCTTATTCGTTTTTTTTTTCTTTAGGACTTCATTTGCAGAGAGAGAGAGAAGCTTAGAAGTTCATGGTGAGAGAAACACCGAGTTTATTTCTTAGCAAACTTCTATATGTTATATTCTATTCGTTACAAGCAGATGAGAATTCCTTATATAGAGGAGGAATCTCAGAAAGATAGGACAGGGCCCCTATCTTTAAAGTAAAAGTAAAGTTACATGATTACACATGATTACACTCCTTTAATATTATTACAAAGGGACAAAGATGCTTTAATAAAGCATGACTTTTGTCAAAGCGTAAAGCAAAAGCAAAAAGTAAAAGCAAAAGCAACCATGATTACAACAAGACAAAACGAGACATAATGATAACAAGAAGACAAATCACAAGAAGACAAATAACTTTTATGGAGAGTGGAGGTTCATGTAGTCATCTTCGGAGGAACTTTCCGTTGCATCGGGATCTGTATCTCCGGAATGGTGCGGTTTGCGGAAAAAGTTGTTTGGAAGCTTCGGACGTTTAGGATGTTGACAGGAGGGACCACGGCATGGTGGATTAGGGCAATGTTCAGCTCGTGGAGTACACTGTGAAGTATACCTGGGGGAAGTCTGGGTGGCTTTGTCAACTTTAGAAGGTCGAGGTGATTTTTTGGAAGGTCGGGTTGATGGTCCTGGGTCAGAGGGTCCAGGTTCGTCCATTGTTGGTTGGGGGAACTGATGAAGGTGTTGGCTAAGAGGAAGAAATTCTTCCCAGGGGTCCTGAGAGTCCTGGAAGAGAAAGTCAGTGTAGTCTGGCCTTTCTTCTTTGATAAGGATTCCTGTGGATGGTGGCTTGGATCTGGTTGATGGAGTAGGGATCATGATGAGGTCATGTTGTGGGCCTAAGGATGTGTGAACGATATCCTTATGTGGCGGAGTTTGGTGGTTTAACTGATGGAGGTAGTTATGTAAGGTAGGCTGAATCTCATTTTCAATGATGGAAGGGTGTGGTGCAGTGAACCATTCGTATACCTGATCCTGTGTCCAAAAGAACTGTGTATCCGGGTGTTGGAAATAAGGCCTGTGAATTATGAACACGGATGTCCACATTTGAGCTTCAGGTAAGGGCATACGATCAAGGTTGTAGATCTCTGACAAGTGTTGGAGCTTGTGTCTCCACCATGGAATTGGTGAAAACCATTCAAGTAACGTCCAGATGAGAGAGGTAGCTTTGTCTGGATTAAGAAGATGAGACAAAGTGGGGGCGATGGGTAGGATGAGCTTGGTTGCATAGAGAGTAGTTAGGCACCAGAGGTACCATAACTCGTCTTCAGTGATTTCTCTGGATGGGTCAAGGGTTAAACCTGTAAGAAACAGATTTTCAGGGTGAAAAGTAGAAAATGGAAATGAGTCGGCCATAAGGTAAGCTTTCATGAAGAAACGGAAAACAGCTTTTCGTGCAAACTCTTGGATGGCGAAAACAGAGGAGAATGTTTTATTCAAGGGAAAGGGTTTTTTGGTAAGAGCTTCAGGAGGTAAGGAGGTAGCCATGGCAATGATTGGAAAATGGTATGTGGTGGAAAACAGAATGGGAGGTGTCTCTGGTTTTGAAAGTCGAGAGAGCATATCAGGGATAAGGTTCTGGGATCCCTTTATATGCTTGACTGAAAAATCATATTTGGAAAACCAATCTTTTAACCGAAGTAACATCTTTTCTGGAACAGTTTTGCCTTTGAAATTGAGAATGTTGGGGAAGGCTGAGCTGTCCATTCGGATGAGGAAGTGGTGGCCAATAAGATGGTACTCGAACTTTTTGATACCATACTTTACCGCTAAGATCTCTTTGAATACGCTATGGTAGTGCTGCTGTGTGTCAGAAAAATGTCCACTAGCGTAGGCGATAAAGTGTTCTTTTCCATTGAGTTCTTCAAGGAGAATGGCACCCCATGATTCATCACTTGCGTCTGTCTGTAGTATGCGCTTTCCATCTGCAATCAACTTTAAAGGAGGCGGATTTTGCGCAATCTTCTTGAGAGTAGTGACAGCATTTGTGTGGTCATCATTCCACTCAGGAGGCTTTTTCTTCAATAAAGCCGAGAGGTGACGAGTGTAGTGGTCCACATGTGGGATAAAGTCTCGGATATAATTGATAATGCCAAGAAATTGCTGGACCTGCTTTTTGGAAAGTTGCTGATCTGGAAAGTGAAGCAACTCTTGGGCAATGTGCTTTCCTGGTTGGTAATGGCCATCTTTTATAATCATACCAAGAAATTCGATGGTATCTGTGGCAATGGTGCTTTTCTTGGCAGATAGCATGATTCCATGACTTTGGACAATATCATAGAACTGGTTGAGCAGTCGGTGATGGTCATCATGTGATCCTGAAAAAAGTAAAATATCATCAATGTAAATCAATGCATTAGACAGGAGAGGCTGAAAGATTTTGATCATGGATTTTTGGAAAATGGATGGGGCAGTTTTGAGACCAAAGGGTAGGACCGTCCATTGGAAATGGGCATTAGGAATGCAAAAGGCTGTCTTATATCGCTCAGAGGGTTCAATGCCTAATTGCCAAAAACCTGATTTTAAATCAAATTTTGAAAAGATCTGGGCATTTTTGAGAAAAGTAAACATGCTTTGTCGGCGAGGTAAGGGAAATTTGTCATCTTGCAAAAACATGTTTAAAGGCTGGTAGTCTATGACTAGGCGTTTCTTTCCTCGAACAATTTCAGAATGCTTTTCAACATAAAAGGCTTGGCAAGCCCATTGAGAGGTTGTGGGCTCAATTAATCCTTGGGCTAACAGTTGAGAACATTCTTGTTGGGCTAGGAGTAAGTCAGATGGACTCATTCCTGGATGAGTGGCTTTGGTGGGATTAATGTCTTCATTAAGTTTGAAGGGTAACTTAACAAAGAAAGACTGATTTTTCCACAAAGGGTTTGGATGGGTGAACTCAGAATGAGATTCTGGACAAAAACTTAAAAGCTTGGTAGAAACATCCTGATATGATGGAGGGGTTTCAGACAGATTGTAAAGTTTCAAGACATCTGTGAATGGTTTGAACATGGACTTGATTCGAATTCCATGAGGAATGATTTGAAGGTGTTTGATCTGGTGAAGGATGTCAAATCCTAACAAAATATCTTTATTAGGAAGAGTTGAACCAATGACTTTGGTCCAAATGACACAATTGGGGAAAATCTGGATACCAATGGGCTTTTTGGTAACCAAAGAAGTGGTGAACAGGTTGCCATTAACAGCTTTGAAATATTCTTCGGATTGGGTCCAAGAATCTGGTGGGAGAATATGAGGGTTGATCATACTGCGCTGTGCACCAGTATCGATGAGACCAATTGCTGGAATGGGCCTTTGGAATTTTGAAGGCAGGATTTGGACTTTGATGGAGGGTATAGGAACTGTAGTGTCAAGGGACAAGAGCTGTTGATGGAAAATGACTTGGGACTGATCACTGTCGGAATCATCAGAAGATTGTTGGAGTGCGAACACTGTTTCATCATTGGGTTCATCTTGTTCAGAGAAATAATATTCCAGTTCATCTTGTTGTGGAGAGTAGTCTGTAGTAGCCTGAAGATGTTCGACAAGACGAATGGACTTGGTTCTTTTGTTGGGACAGTCTTTGGCAAAATGACCTTTTTTCCTGCAGATAAAACATCTGCTGGATTTTCTTCGTTTGGAGTCTTTGGAAGAAGAAGACCGCTTTCTGAAGAATCTGTAAGGTTTTCTGGATCTGCGGGGTCTGGATGAAAATTCTGGAGATCTGAACTTTCGAAAATGCCTTTTCTTTTTGGGACTGCAATCACAATCCTTCTTCTGTTTGCATTTGATTTGCAGATAAGGCTTTTTGCAGGCACTTCTGAATGGTTCTTTGTCTTTCAACAAGTCCTTGAAGAATTGTTTCTGTTCACAAAGCTTATCAAGACAAGTTTTGGCGAGTTGGAAAATTTTGCCAAGAGAGATGTTGTCAATGACAAGATTGGAGGCGGTGAGCTGCCGCTGGATGTCTGGTTGGAGTTCTTCTGGAAGGGAAGCCAGGAAGACATGCTTTAGGGTAGGCTCGTTGAATCCATTAAGCTTATAGAATAACAGGGACATGCGCTTGTAATGGAAATCAAGATCCTTGGCATCAAGGGAGCAACATTTCATGCTAAGATAGTCTCGGCGTGCAGCTTCAAAGGCTGCAGCTGGGTCTCCTAAAAACTGATCATGAAGAATGGCAAGAGCACTAGAGACTTCTGGTAATTGAACAAACTGCAATTGTCTGTATTGACCAAGAGAGTCAAACCAATCTCTTAGAGCACCCGTAAAACGAGTAGCAAATTCTCTAAGGACTGATTCAGTAGTGGCTCCTGATCTGAGCATTTGGAGATCAATCCAGGCAGACATTTCATTAAGACGATCACGCCATTTATAGGATGGAATATCATCAAAGGTAAACCAGGGACCATTTGATGATTTTTGACTGGATGAAGTTGTTTGGACGGGAGGAGGCTGGTTGGTAGCAGAAGATTCAGGCATTTCTTCTTCAACATCAGAAGGAATATCAACATATGGTTCAGTCCGAGAGGTCTGTGGGTCAGGTTGAGCCATCAGGATTCTGGTGATATCAGCATAAGATTTTTCAGAGTCACTAGTGGATGCTGAAGATTCTGTTTCAGTCTCAGTATGGCTATCTGAAACGGCTAGATTTGAATCAGAAGTTTGGTCATCAGTGGAAGATGGGTGGTCAATGGTTTGGGCACTGAATTGGTGCATAGGTTCTTTATCCTTGGATTTAGTAGAAGGTTGGGATTTGGATGGTTCAGGAGGTAATGGTGATGCTGGTGTATAGCCTGGTGATTGTTGGTCAGGGATAATAGTGGAGGAAGGATTGATTGTGACGGGTCGTGGTTGAGGTTTAGGCTTTGGTTTTGGTTTAGGTGGTGGTAATGGGTTGTCTCGAAAAAGGGTATGAGTCATACCAAACAGCTTAGAAGGCTCATACTGTCGGATAGGAGAAAGCATCGAAGCAAATGGATGGTAAGTTGGACCAATCGAAGGGATAGGAGGTGAGGAGGTAAAAAGGGAAGGTTTTTGTTTGTCAGATTCAATTTGAGCAAGCTCAGCTTTTAATCGTCTGATCTCCCTTTCTTTTTGATCAAATTCTGGGCCTTGGTAACGTTGGGCAAGCATAGTTCGCAACTCAGAATCAAGTTGAACAATTCTGGACTGGAGGTTCTGGTGGATCTGCTGCAGTTGTGCAGAGATGGAGTCAACCTTCGTTTCAAGGTGTTCAGTTCGTAAACTGATTTTTTCAACTTTGGAATTAATGTTCAACAAAGTATCATTCTGGGCTCTGGCATTTTGGGTTTGCCAGTTGAGGACTGATTCAAAAGGTTTGGGTGGTTCAAGGTGTCCTGATGAAGTGATGGGTGATGGAACAAAAGGTTTAGACACAACATTTCGTTGTGAATCAGTGTGGGTGTCTAATGGAGGAAAAGAGGAAGAATAATCTGAGGAAGCAGATGAAAACATCATACAACTCAGAGGTGGAGATGGATCTGGAACGGGTGAGGAGATTGTAGAGGTGCAACGCTTTGCAAGCCATTGGAGTTCCTTTTTATAGAGAGGTAAAGGAGCTGATGGAGGAGGATCTTGTGGTGGTTTAGGAGTACTGTGGTGACACGAGGAATGAGATTTTTTCTTAGGTTTCTTTTTCTTTTTGGTTACATAATCATCATCCTCTTCCCAATCATCCCAGCAGGGACAATCTGGGTCACAGTGGCCGGAACCAGGGACATCCCAAAGGAAATGTCCATTTTGCTTGGCTGGATAAACAGGGAAACCGTCAGAATTGAACCCTGTAATAGGCAAATCTTCTTGGCTGTCTGTACAGCTGTGATCATGGATGAATAAGTGAAAGAGAGCCGAGGAGGCTCTTGAGGAGCACTGGGAGGCGGTTTAAAAGTCATTCTGACCGTGCCATCTGGTCGTCTTTCAAACATACTTTCAGATGTCTGAACTGGGGCTGTATTGTTGTGGAACTGCTCATAGTTGGAGATCCATTCAAGAGGCATAAGCTTAAGGAGTTCGTGGCGAGGAATTTGCCTGGGGATCTGAATGATGGTTGGAATCTGGTCAGATTCTGCTAACACCATGAGAGTGTCAGAGTGGTGTTCTGGAGTGGGTAGGTCTAAGGCATGATTCTGAAGCCGATAGACCAGTTGATGGTGTAGGGTGGCTATTTTAGCAGTGGAGATTTGTTCAGCACCTTGGATCTGGACTTGAACTTTCAGGGTTGTAGGTAGATTAGGATCTTGAAGAGAAAGGTTAAGTTTGGATAAAAGGTGAGTAAGACACTGCCAGCATGTAAGGTGGTAAGGACAGTACCGATAACGGCATCTTGGAACTGTTTAAACCGAGTGTCCAAGAGAGCAACACGAGCGGTAACAGGTAAACCTTTGCGCCCATGTAGGGTAAGGATGAGGCGGATGCCGCCTAGATGAAGATGAGTGTATCCTTCACGTTTCCAATTTGAAATGAGCTCTGAAGGAATTTCTAGTGTAACATATTGCTCAGCAGAGGTGGCTTTGAGAGCACACTGATCCAGACGAGAAGACTGGATATATTCTTTAGGGTGAGGCCGTTTGGTAGAGATAAGGGTACGGATGCTGCGGGTAAAGGAGTTGGGTCGTTTATACAGGTGATAAGGGCTTATAAGAGGGTAGGTGGATTCACTGATTTGAGCGGATTCGGGAATATAAGAGTATTCAACAAGGTTTTCTATTTTATTAGCAGTATGGGAAGTGCAAGATTTAGGCAAAGAAAGCGTAGAAGAAAGAGTAACAGGAGTTGATGAGGTAGAAGCCATGAGGGATGAGTTCTCTCTGCGCCTGAAGACTAAAGATCAAAACAGGAATAAAGACTTAAATTATACCACTTTGAGGAAGTTGAAAAGGGTTTAGGCTCTGATACCAATTTGGGGAATCAGGAAAACTTTCATTTTCTTGATTTGGGGAATCAGGAAAACTTTCATTTTCTTGTCGGGTTATACAACCCAAAACAGACTTTCGTTAGTCAAAACAGGGTACCAAACCAGATAAGAAAACTGCGAAAGCTTTCTGATGCACAGGATCCTTGCTAAAGGCAAGTGCAGAGCATATTAGCTTAAGTTTCAAAATGAACAAATTTAAAACCCTTATTCGTTTTCTTTTCTTAGGACTTCATTTGCAGAGAGAGAGAGAAGCTTAGAAGTTCATGGTGAGAGAAACACACGAGTTTATTTCTTAGCAACTTCTATATGTTATATTCTATTCGTTACAAGCAGATGAGAATTCCTTATATAGAGGAGGAATCTCAGAAAGATAGGACAGGGCCCCTATCTTTAAAGTAAAAGTAAAGTTACATGATTACACATGATTACACACCTTTAATTATTACAAAGGGACAAAGATGCTTTAATAAAGCATGACTTTGTCAAAGCGTAAAGCAAAAGCAAAAAGTAAAAGCAAAAGCAACCATGATTACAACAAGACAAAACGAGACATAATGATAACAAGAAGACAAATCACAAGAAGACAAATAACTTTTATGGAGAGTGGAGGTTCATGTAGTCATCTTCGGAGGAACTTTCCGTTGCATCGGGATCTGTATCTCCGAATGGTGCGGTTTGCGGAAAAAGTTGTTTGGAAGCTTCGGACGTTTAGGATGTTGACAGGAGGGACCACGGCATGGTGGATTAGGGCAATGTTCAGCTCGTGGAGTACACTGTGAAGTATACCTGGGGGAAGTCTGGGTGGCTTTGTCAACTTTAGAAGGTCGAGGTGATTTTTTGGAAGGTCGGGTTGATGGTCCTGGGTCAGAGGGTCCAGGTTCGTCCATTGTTGGTTGGGGGAACTGATGAAGGTGTTGGCTAAGAGGAAGAAATTCTTCCCAGGGTCCTGAGAGTCCTGGAAGAGAAAGTCAGTGTAGTCTGGCCTTTCTTCTTTGATAAGGATTCCTGTGGATGGTGGCTTGGATCTGGTTGATGGAGTAGGGATCATGATGAGGTCATGTTGTGGGCCTAAGGATGTGTGAACGATATCCTTATGTGGCGGAGTTTGGTGGTTTAACTGATGGAGGTAGTTATGTAAGGTAGGCTGAATCTCATTTTCAATGATGGAAGGGTGTGGTGCAGTGAACCATTCGTATACCTGATCCTGTGTCCAAAAGAACTGTGTATCCGGGTGTTGGAAATAAGGCCTGTGAATTATGAACACGGATGTCCACATTTGAGCTTCAGGTAAGGGCATACGATCAAGGTTGTAGATCTCTGACAAGTGTTGGAGCTTGTGTCTCCACCATGGAATTGGTGAAAACCATTCAAGTAACGTCCAGATGAGAGAGGTAGCTTTGTCTGGATTAAGAAGATGAGACAAAGTGGGGGCGATGGGTAGGATGAGCTTGGTTGCATAGAGAGTAGTTAGGCACCAGAGGTACCATAACTCGTCTTCAGTGATTTCTCTGGATGGGTCAAGGGTTAAACCTGTAAGAAACAGATTTTCAGGGTGAAAAGTAGAAAATGGAAATGAGTCGGCCATAAGGTAAGCTTTCATGAAGAAACGGAAAACAGCTTTTCGTGCAAACTCTTGGATGGCGAAAACAGAGGAGAATGTTTTATTCAAGGGAAAGGGTTTTTTGGTAAGAGCTTCAGGAGGTAAGGAGGTAGCCATGGCAATGATTGGAAAATGGTATGTGGTGGAAAACAGAATGGGAGGTGTCTCTGGTTTTGAAAGTCGAGAGAGCATATCAGGGATAAGGTTCTGGGATCCCTTTATATGCTTGACTGAAAAATCATATTTGGAAAACCAATCTTTTAACCGAAGTAACATCTTTTCTGGAACAGTTTTGCCTTTGAAATTGAGAATGTTGGGGAAGGCTGAGCTGTCCATTCGGATGAGGAAGTGGTGGCCAATAAGATGGTACTCGAACTTTTTGATACCATACTTTACCGCTAAGATCTCTTTGAATACGCTATGGTAGTGCTGCTGTGTGTCAGAAAAATGTCCACTAGCGTAGGCGATAAAGTGTTCTTTTCCATTGAGTTCTTCAAGGAGAATGGCACCCCATGATTCATCACTTGCGTCTGTCTGTAGTATGCGCTTTCCATCTGCAATCAACTTTAAAGGAGGCGGATTTTGCGCAATCTTCTTGAGAGTAGTGACAGCATTTGTGTGGTCATCATTCCACTCAGGAGGCTTTTTCTTCAATAAAGCCGAGAGGTGACGAGTGTAGTGGTCCACATGTGGGATAAAGTCTCGGATATAATTGATAATGCCAAGAAATTGCTGGACCTGCTTTTTGGAAAGTTGCTGATCTGGAAAGTGAAGCAACTCTTGGGCAATGTGCTTTCCTGGTTGGTAATGGCCATCTTTTATAATCATACCAAGAAATTCGATGGTATCTGTGGCAATGGTGCTTTTCTTGGCAGATAGCATGATTCCATGACTTTGGACAATATCATAGAACTGGTTGAGCAGTCGGTGATGGTCATCATGTGATCCTGAAAAAAGTAAAATATCATCAATGTAAATCAATGCATTAGACAGGAGAGGCTGAAAGATTTTGATCATGGATTTTTGGAAAATGGATGGGGCAGTTTTGAGACCAAAGGGTAGGACCGTCCATTGGAAATGGGCATTAGGAATGCAAAAGGCTGTCTTATATCGCTCAGAGGGTTCAATGCCTAATTGCCAAAAACCTGATTTTAAATCAAATTTTGAAAAGATCTGGGCATTTTTGAGAAAAGTAAACATGCTTTGTCGGCGAGGTAAGGGAAATTTGTCATCTTGCAAAAACATGTTTAAAGGCTGGTAGTCTATGACTAGGCGTTTCTTTCCTCGAACAATTTCAGAATGCTTTTCAACATAAAAGGCTTGGCAAGCCCATTGAGAGGTTGTGGGCTCAATTAATCCTTGGGCTAACAGTTGAGAACATTCTTGTTGGGCTAGGAGTAAGTCAGATGGACTCATTCCTGGATGAGTGGCTTTGGTGGGATTAATGTCTTCATTAAGTTTGAAGGGTAACTTAACAAGAAAGACTGATTTTTCCACAAAGGGTTTGGATGGGTGAACTCAGAATGAGATTCTGGACAAAAACTTAAAAGCTTGGTAGAAACATCCTGATATGATGGAGGGGTTTCAGACAGATTGTAAAGTTTCAAGACATCTGTGAATGGTTTGAACATGGACTTGATTCGAATTCCATGAGGAATGATTTGAAGGTGTTTGATCTGGTGAAGGATGTCAAATCCTAACAAAATATCTTTATTAGGAAGAGTTGAACCAATGACTTTGGTCCAAATGACACAATTGGGGAAAATCTGGATACCAATGGGCTTTTTGGTAACCAAAGAAGTGGTGAACAGGTTGCCATTAACAGCTTTGAAATATCCCTTCGATTGGTCCAACTTACCATCCAAATCCCAACCTTCTACTAAATCCAAGGATAAAAAACCTATGCACCAATTCAGTGCCCAAACCATTGACCACCCATCTTCCACTGATGACCAAACTTCTGATTCAAATCTAGCCGTTTCAGATAGCCATACTGAGACTGAAACAGAATCTTCAGCATCCACTAGTGACTCTGAAAAATCTTATGCTGATATCACCAGAATCTTGATGGCTCAACCTGACCCACAGACCTCTCGGACTGAACCATATGTTGATATTCCTTCTGATGTTGAAGAAGAAATGCCTGAATCTTCTGCTACCAACCAGCCTCCTCCCGTCCAAACAACTTCATCCAGTCAAAATCATCAAATGGTCCCTGGTTTACCTTTGATGATATTCCATCCTATAAATGGCGTGATCGTCTTAATGAAATGTCTGCCTGGATTGATCTCCAAATGCTCAGATCAGGAGCCACTACTGAATCAGTCCTTAGAGAATTTGCTACTCGTTTTACGGGTGCTCTAAGAGATTGGTTTGACTCTCTTGGTCAATACAGACAATTGCAGTTTGTTCAATTACCAGAAGTCTCTAGTGCTCTTGCCATTCTTCATGATCAGTTTTTAGGAGACCCAGCTGCAGCCTTTGAAGCTGCACGCCGAGACTATCTTAGCATGAAATGTTGCTCCCTTGATGCCAAGGATCTTGATTTCCATTACAAGCGCATGTCCCTGTTATTCTATAAGCTTAATGGATTCAACGAGCCTACCCTAAAGCATGTCTTCCTGGCTCCCTTCCAGAAGAACTCCAACCAGACATCCAGCGGCAGCTCACCGCCTCCAATCTTGTCATTGAAACATCTCTCTTGGCAAAATTTTCCAACTCGCCAAAACTTGTCTTGATAAGCTTTGTGAACAGAAACAATTCTTCAAGGACTTGTTGAAAGACAAAGAACCATTCAGAAGTGCCTGCAAAAAGCCTTATCTGCAAATCAAATGCAAACAGAAGAAGGATTGTGATTGCAGTCCCAAAAAGAAAGGCATTTTCGAAAGTTCAGATCTCCAGAATTTTCATCCAGACCCCGCAGATCCAGAAAACCTTACAGATTCCTTCAGAAAGCGGTCTTTCTCTTCCAAAGACTCCAACGAAGAAAAATCCAGCAGATGTTTATCTGCAGGAAAAAAGGTCATTTTGCCAAAACTGTCCAACAAAGAACAAGTCCATCGTCTTGTCG
>VKKW01000686.1:0-23264 GCA_018350135.1 Citrus trifoliata
GGGGCCAAACTTTGGAGACGGCCTCCGTGTGCCCCAGGACAGGATGCCCGGGCACAGCCGTGCCCAAAAACGAGCGCCCGAAGGCCCCCGTCCCAAAACAGCCCAGTGGAAAAGGGCCACCAACACGGGGATGGCTATAGCCTTGGTGGGGCGTGAGCGAAGTGGGTCCGCCGGACTCGGAATGAGGGCCAACTTTGCGAGCGGCCTCCGTGTGCCTCGGGATGCCCCGGGGCACAGCCGCGCCCAAAAAAACGAGCGCCGCCGAAGGCTCCCCGTCCCCAAACCGCCCAGCGGAAAAGGGCAAAAGGGGGCTGGGCTATAGCCTTGGTGGGGGCAGTTGCGCGAAGTTGGTCCGCCGGACTCGGATAGGGCAAAACTTTGCGAGCGGCCTCCGTTGCCCGCGGGATACCCCAGGCACAGCCCGCAGTCAAAAACGAGTACCCGAAGGCCCCCGTCCAAAAACCGTCCCAGCGGAAAAGGGCCCAAAACGGGGGTGTGTGCTATAGCCTTGGGTGGGGGTGGGGCGAAGTGGGTCCGCGTACTCGGAATGGGCCAACTTTGCGAGCGGTCCTCCGTGTGCCGCGGGATATCCCGGGCACAGCCCGCGGCCCAAAAATGACCGCCCGAAGGGCCCCGGTCCCAAAACCCGCCAGCGGAAAGGGCAAACGGGGTGGGCCTACAAGCCTTTGTCGGGGTGAGGGCGGAAGTTGTCCGCGGACTCGGAATCGGGCAACTTTGCGAATGCCCTCCGTGCTCCCACGGGATGCCCCGGGCACAGCCGCGCCCAAAAACGGACAGCCCGAAGGCCACCGTCCCAAACCGCCAGCGGAAAGGGCCAAAACGGGGTGTGGGCTATAGCCTTGTGGGGGGGGCGGGGCGAAGTTGGTCCGCCGGACTCGGAATGGGGCCAAACTGTGCGAACGGCCTCCGTTTACCCGCGGATCCCGTGCACAGCCGCGCCCAAAAACGAGGCCAACGGTCCCCGTCCCAAACCACCCAGAGGAAAAGGCCAAACGTGGGGTGTGCTATAGCCTTGGTGGGTGGTTGGGGCGAAGTTGGTCCGCCGGACTCGGAATGGGGCCAAACTTTGCGAGCGGCCTCCTTGTGCCGCGGGATGGCCCAGGCACAGCCGCGCCAAGAACGAGCGCCCGAGGCCCCCGTCCCAAAACCCTCTACGGAAAAGGGCCAAACGGGGTGGGTGTTATAGCCTTGGTGGGGGGGTGGGGCGAAGTTGGTCCGCCGTACTCGGAATGGGGCCAAACTTTGCGAGCGGTCTCCGTGTGCCTGCGGGATAATCCCGGGCACAGCCGCGCCCAAAAATGACCGACCGAAGGCCCCGGTCCAAAAACCGCCCAGCGGAAAAGGGCCAAAACGGGGGTGCGCTATAGCCTTGTCGGGGGGTGCTGGGCGAAGTTGGTCCGCCGGACTCGGAATGGGGCCAAACTTGCGAACGCCCTCCGTGCTCCCGCGGGATGCCCCGGGCACTTGCCGCGCCCAAAACGAGCTGCCCGAAGGCCCCGTCCCAAAACCGCCCAGCGGAAAAGGGCCAAAACAGGGGGTGGGCTATAGCCTTTGTGGGGGGGGGCGGGGCGAAGTTGGTCCGCCGGACTCGGAATGGGGCCAAACTTTGCGAACGGCCTCCGTTTGCCCGCGGGATGCCCCGGGCACTAGCCGCGCCCAAAAACGAGCGCCCAACGGTCCCCGTCCCAAAACCACCCAGCGGAAAAGGGCCCAAACGAGGGGTGTGCTATAGCCTTGGTGGGGTGGTGGGCGAAGTTGGTCCGCCGGACTCGGAATGGGGCCAAACTTTGCGAGCGGCCTCCGTGTGCCCGCGGGATGCCCCGGGCACAGCCGTGCCCAAAAATGACCGCCCGAAGGCCCCCGTCCCAAAACCGCCCAGCGGAAAAGGGCCAAAACGGGGGGTGGGCTATAGCCTTGATGGGGGGGTGGGGCGAGGTTGGTCCGCGTACTCAGAATGGGGCCAAACTTTGCGAGCGGCCTCCGTGTGCCCGCGGGATAACCCGGGCACAGCCGCGCCGAAAAAGAGCGCCCGAAGGCCCCTGTCCCAAAACCGCCAAGCGGAAATGGGCCAAAACGGGGGGTGGCTATAGCCTTGGTGGGGGGGTGGGCGCGAAGTTGGTCCCCGGACTCGGAATGGGCCCAAACTTTGCGAGCGGCCTCCGTATGCCCGCGGGATGCCCCGGACACAGCCGCGCCCATAAACGACCGCCCGAAGGCCCCCGTCCAAAACCGCCCAGCGGAAAAGGTTCAAAACGGGGGGTGGGCAATAGCCTTTGTCGGGGGGGCGGGGCGAAGTTGGTCCGCCGGACTCGGAATGGGGCCAAACTTTGCGAGCGGCCTCCGTGTTCCCGCGGGATGCCCCGGGCACAGCCGCACCCAAAAACGAGCGGCCGAAGGCCCCCGTCCCAAAACCGCCCAGCGGAAAAGGGCCAAAACGGGGGGTGCGCTATAGCCTTTGTCGGGGGTGCAGGGCGAAGTTGGTCCGCCGGACTCGGAATGGGGCCAAACTTTGCGAACGCCCTCCGTGCTCCCGCGGGATGCCCCGGGCACAGCCGCGCCCAAAAACGACTGCCCGAAGGCCCCCGTCCCAAAACCGCCCAGCGGAGAAGGGGCAAAAGGGGGGTGGGCTATAGCCTTTGTGGGGGGGGCGGGGCGAAGTTGGTCCGCCGACTCGGAATGGGGCCAAAACTGTGCGTACGGACTCCGTTTGCCCGCGGGAATGCCCCGGGCACAGCCACGCCCAAAAACGAGCGCCCAACGGTCCCCGTCCCAAAACCACCCAGCGGAAAAGGGCCAAACGAGGGGTGTGCTATAGCCTTGGTGGGGGTGGTGGGGCGAAGTTGGTCCGCCGGACTCGGAATGGGGCCAAACTTTGCGAGCGGCCTCCGTGTGCCCGCGGGATGCCCCAGGCACAGCCGCGCCCAAGAACGAGCGCCCGAAGGCACCCGTCCCAAAACCCTCTACGGAAAAGGGCCAAAACGGGGGTTGGGTTATAGCCTTGGTGGGGGGTGGGGCGAAGTTGGTCCGCCGTAATCGGAATGGGGCCAAACTTTTCGAGCGGCCTCCGTGTGCCGCGGGATGCCCCGGGCACAGCCGCGCCCAAAAATGACCGCCCGACGGTCCCCGTCCCAAAACCGCCCAGCGGAAAATTGCCAAAACGGGGGGTTGGCTATAGCCTTGGTGGGGGGGTGGGGCGAAGTTGGTCCGCCGGACTCGGAATGGGGCCAAACTTTGCGAGCGGCCTCCGTGTGCCCGCGGGATGCCCCGGGCACAGCTGCGCCCAAAAATGAGCGCCCGAAGGCCCCCGTCCCAAAACACCCTGCGGAAAATGGCCCAAACGAGGGGTGTGCTATAGCCTTGGTGGGGGGGTGGGGCGAAGTTGGTCCGCCGGACTCGGAATGGGGCCAAACTTTGCGAGCGGCCTCCGTTTGCCCGCCGGATGCCCCGGGCACAGCCGCGCCCAAAAATGACCGCCCGAAGGCCCCCGTCCCAAAACCGCCCCCGGAAAAGGGCCAAAACGGGGGGTGGACTATAGCCTAGGTGCGGGGGTGGGGCGAAGTTGGTCCACCGGACTCGGAAATGGGCCAAACTTTGCGAGCGGCCTCCGTGTGCCCGCGGGATGCCCCGGGTACAGCCGCTCCCAAAAACGAGCGCCCGAAGGGCCCCGTCCCAAAACCCTCTACGGAAAAGGGCCAAAACGGGGGTTGGGTTATAGCCTTGGTGGGGGGGGTGGGGCGAAGTTGGTCCGCCGTAATCGGAATGGGGCCAAACTTTTCGAGCGGCCTCCGTGAGCCCGCGGGATGCCCCGGGCACAGCCGCGCCCAAAAATGACCGCCCGAAGGCCCCCGTCCCAAAACCGCCCCCGTAAAAGGGCCAAAACGGGGGGTGGACTATAGCCTAGGTGCGGGGGTGGGGCGAAGTTGGTCCACCGGACTCGGAAATGGGCCAAACTTTGCGAGCGGCCTCCGTGTGCCCGCGGAATGCCCCAGGCACAGCCGCGCCCAAGAACGAGCGCCCGAAGTTCCCCGTCCCAAAACCCTCTACGGAAAAGGGCCAAAACGAGGGGTGTGCTATAGCCTTGGTGGGGGGGTGGGGCGAAGTTGGTCTGCCGGACTCGGAATGGGGCCAAACTTTGCGAGCGGCCTCCGTTTGCCCGCCGGATGCCCCGGGCACAGCCGCGCCCAAAAATGACCGCCCGAAGGCCCCCGTCCCAAAACCGCCCCCGGAAAAGGGCCAAAACGGGGGGTGGACTATAGCCTAGGTGCGGGGGTGGGGCGAAGTTGGTCCACCGGACTCGGAAATGGGCCAAACTTTGCGAGCGGCCTCCGTGTGCCCGCGGGATGCCCCAGGCACAGCCGCGCCCAAGAACGAGCGCCCGAAGGCCCCCGTCCCAAAACCCTCTACGGAAAAGGGCCAAAACGGGGGGTGGGTTATAGCCTTGGTGGGGGGGTGGGGCGAAGTTGGTCCGCCGTACTCGGAATGGGGCCAAACTTTGCGAGCGGTCTCCGTGTGCCTGCGGGATACCCCGGGCACAGCCGCGCCCAAAAATGACCGCCCGAAGGCCCCGGTCCCAAAACCGCCCAGCGGAAAAGGGCCAAAACGGGGGGTGGGCTATAGCCTTTGTCGGGGGTGCAGGGCGAAGTTGGTCCGCCGGACTCGGAATGGGGCCAAACTTTGCGAACGCCCTCCGTGCTCCCGCGGGATGCCCCGGGCACAGCCGCGCCCAAAAACGACTGCCCGAAGGCCCCCGTCCCAAAACCGCCCAGCGGAAAAGGGCCAAAACGGGGGGTGGGCTATAGCCTTTGTGGGGGGGGGGGGGCGAAGTTGGTCCGCCGGACTCGGAATGGGGCCAAACTGTGCGAACGGCCTCCGTTTGCCCGCGGGATGCCCCGGGCACAGCCGCGCCCAAAAACGAGCGCCCAACGGTCCCCGTCCCAAAACCACCCAGCGGAAAAGGGCCCAAACGAGGGGTGTGCTATAGCCTTGGTGGGGTGGTGGGGCGAAGTTGGTCCGCCGGACTCGGAATGGGGCCAAACTTTGCGAGCAGCCTCCGTGTGCCCGCGGGATGCCCCAGGCACAGCCGCGCCCAAGAACGAGCGCCCGAAGGCCCCCGTCCCAAAACCCTCTACGGAAAAGGGCCAAAACGGGGGGTGGGTTATAGCCTTGGTGGGGGGGTGGGGCGCAGTTGGTCCGCCGTACTCGGAATGGGGCCAAACTTTGCGAGCGGTCTCCGTGTGCCTGCGGGATATCCCGGGCACAGCCGCGCCCAAAAATGACCGCCCGAAGGCCCCGGTCCCAAAACCGCCCAGCGGAAAAGGGCCAAAACGGGGGGTGCGCTATAGCCTTTGTCGGGGGTGCAGGGCGAAGTTGGTCCGCCGGACTCGGAATGGGGCCAAACTTTGCTAACGCCCTCCGTGCTCCCGCGGAATGCCCCGGGCACAGCCGCGCCTAAAAACGACTGCCCGAAGGCCCCCGTCCCAAAACCGCCCAGCGGAAAAGGGCCAAAACGGGGGGTGGGCTATAGCCTTTGTGGGGGGGGGCGGGGCGAAGTTGGTCCGCCGGACTCGGAATGGGGCCAAACTGTGCGAACGGCCTCCGTTTGCCCGCGGGATGCCCCGGGCACAGCCGCGCCCAAAAACGAGCGCCCAACGGTCCCCGTCCCAAAACCACCCAGCGGAAAAGGGCCCAAACGAGGGGTGTGCTATAGCCTTGGTGGGGTGGTGGGGCGAAGTTGGTCCGCCGGACTCGGAATGGGGCCAAACTTTGCGAGCGGCCTCCGTGTGCCCGCGGGATGCCCCAGGCACAGCCGCGCCCAAGAACAAGTGCCCGAAGGCCCCCGTCCCAAAACCCTCTACGGAAAAGGGCCAAAACGGGGGGTGGGTTATAGCCTTGGTGGGGGGGTGGGGCGAAGTTGGTCCGCCGTACTCGGAATGGGGCCAAACTTTGCGAGCGGTCTCCGTGTGCCTGCGGGATATCCCGGGCACAGCCGCGCCCAAAAATGACCGCCCGAAGGCCCCGGTCCCAAAACCGCCCAGCGGAAAAGGGCCAAAACGGGGGGTGGGCTATAGCCTTTGTCGGGGGTGCAGGGCGAAGTTGGTCCGCCGGACTCGGAATGGGGCCAAACTTTGCGAATGCCCTCCGTGCTCCCGCGGGATGCCCCGGGCACAGCCGCGCCCAAAAACGATTGCCCGAAGGCCCCCGTCCCAAAACCGCCCAGCGGAAAAGGGCCAAAACGGGGGGTGGGCTATAGCCTTTGTGGGGGGGGGGGCGGGGCGAAGTTGGTCCGCCGGACTCGGAATGGGGCCAAACTGTGCGAACGGCCTCCAGTTTGCCCGCGGGATGCCCCGGGCACAGCCGCGCCCAAAAACGAGCGCCCAACGGTCCCCGTCCCAAAACCACCCAGCGGAAAAGGGCCCAAACGAGGGGTGTGCTATAGCCTTGGTGGGGTGGTGGGGCGAAGTTGGTCCGCCGGACTCGGAATGGGGCCAAACTTTGCGAACGGCCTCCGTGTGCCCGCGGGATGCCCCGGGCACAGCCGTGCCCAAAAATGACCGCCCGAAGGCCCCCGTCCCAAAACCGCCCAGCGGAAAAGGGCCAAAACGGGGGGTGGGCTATAGCCTTGATGGGGGGGTGGGTCGAGGTTGGTCCGCCGTACTCAGAATGGGGCCAAACTTTGCGAGCGGCCTCCGTGTGCCCGCGGGATGCCCCGGGCACAGCCGCGCCGAAAAAAGAGCGCCCGAAGGCCCCCGTTCCATAACCGCCAAGCGGAAATGGGCCAAAACGGGGGGTGGGCTATAGCCTTGGTGGGGGGGTGGCGCGAAGTTGGTCCGCCGGACTCGGAATGGGCCCAAACTTTGCGAGCGGCCTCCGTATGCCCGCTGGATGCCCCGGACACAGCCGCGCCCATAAATGACCGCCCGAAGGCCCCCGTCCCAAAACCGCCCAGCGGAAAAGGGTCAAAACGGGGGGTGGGCTATAGCCTTTGTCGGGGGGGCGGGGCGAAGTTGGTCCGCCGGACTCGGAATGGGGCCAAACTTTGCGAGCGGCCTCCGTGTTCCCGCGGGATGCCCCGGGCACAGCCGCGCCCAAAAACGACCGCCCGAAGGCCCCCGTCCCAAAACCGACAAGCGGAAAATTGCCAAAACGGGGGGTTGGCCATAGCCTTGGTGGGGGGGTGGGGCGAAGTTGGTCCGCCGGACTCGGAATGGGGCCAAACTTTGCGAGCGGCCTCCGTGTGCCCGCAGGATGCCCCGGGCACAGCTGCGCCCAAAAATGAGCGCCCGAAGCCCCCGTCCCAAAACACCCTGCGGAAAATGGCCCAAACGAGGGGTGTGCTATAGCCTTTGGGGGGGGGGTAGGGCGAAGTTTGTCCGCCGGACTCGGAATGGGGCCAAACTTTGTGAGCGGCCTCCGTTTACCCGCGGGATGCCCCGGGCACAGCCGCGCCCAAAAACGACCGCCCGAAGGCCCCCGTCCCAAAACCGTCCCCGGAAAAGGGCCAAAACGGGGGGTGGGCTATAGCCTAGGTGCGGGGGTGGGGCGAAGTTGGTCCGCCGGACCCGGAAATGGGCCAAACTTTGCGAGCGGCCTCCGTGTGCCCGCGGGATGCCCCGGCACAGCCGCGCCCAAAAACGAGCGCCCGAAGGCACCCGTCCCAAAACCCTCTACGGAAAAGGGCCAAAACGGGGGTTGGGTTATAGCCTTGGTGGGGGGGTGGGGCGAAGTTGGTCCGCCGTAATCGGAATGGGGCCAAACTTTTCGAGCGGCCTCCGTGTGCCCGCGGGATGCCCCGGGCACAGCCGCGCCCAAAAATGACCGCCCGACGGTCCCCGTCCCAAAACCGCCCAGCGGAAAATTGCCAAAACGGGGGGTTGGCTATAGCCTTGGTGGGGGGGTGGGGCGAAGTTGGTCCGCCGGACTCGGAATGGGGCCAAACTTTGCGAGCGGCCTCCGTGTACCCGCGGGATGCCCCGGGCACAGCTGCGCCCAAAAATGAGGGCCCGAAGGCCCCCGTCCCAAAACACCCTGCGGAAAATGGCCCAAACGAGGGGTGTGCTATAGCCTTGGTGGGGGGGTGAGGCGAAGTTGGTCCGCCGGACTCGGAATGGGGCCAAACTTTGCAAGCGGCCTCCGTATGCCTGCGGGATGACGCGGGCACAGCCGCGCCCAAAAACGACCGCCCGAAGGCCCCCGTCTCAAAACCGCCCAGCGGAAAAGGGCCAAAACGGGGGGTGGGCTATAGCCTTGGTGGGTGGGTGGCGCGAAGTTGGTCCGCCGGACTCGGAATGGGCCCAAAATTTGCGAGTGGCCTCCGTGTGCCCGCTGGATGCCCCGGGCACAGCCGCGCCTGAAGGCCCCCGTCCCACAACCGCCCAGCGGAAAAGGGCCAAAACGGGGGGTGGGCTAGAGCCTTGGTGGTGGGGTGGGGCGAAGTTGGTCCGCCGGACTCGGAATGGGACCAAACTTTGCAAGCGGCTTCCATGTGCCCGTGGAATGCCCCGGGCACAGCCGCGCCCAAAAACGAGCACCCGAAGGCCCCCGTCCCAAAACCGCCCAGCGGAAAAGGGCCAAAACGGGGGGTGGGCTATAACCTTGGGGCGGGGGGGTGGGGCGAAGTTGGTCCGCCGGACTCGGAATGGGGCCAAACTTTGCGAGCGGCCTCCGTTTGCCCGCCGGATGCCCCGGGCACAGCCGCGCCCAAAAATGACCGCCCGAAGGCCCCCGTCCCAAAACCGCCCCCGGAAAGGGCCAAAACGGGGGGTGGACTATAGCCTAGGTGCGGGGGTGGGGCGAAGTTGGTCCACCGGACTCGGAAATGGGCCAAACTTTGCGAGCGGCCTCCGTGTGCCCGCGGGATGCCCCAGGCACAGCCGCGCCCAAGAACGAGCGCCCGAAGGCCCCCGTCCCAAAACCCTCTACGGAAAAGGGCCAAAACGGGGGGTGGGTTATAGCCTTGGTGGGGGGGTGGGGCGAAGTTGGTCCGCCGTACTCGGAATGGGGCCAAACTTTGCGAGCGGTCTCCGTGTGCCCGCGGGATACCCCGGGCACAGCCGCGCCCAAAAATGACCGCCCGAAGGCCCCGGTTTCAAAACCGCCCAGCGGAAAAGGGCCAAAACGGGGGGTGGGCTATAGCCTTTGTCGGGGGGGCAGGGCGAAGTTGGTCCGCCGGACTCGGAATGGGGCCAAACTTTGCGAACGGCCTCCGTGCTCCCGCGGGATGCCCCGGGCACAGCCGCGCCCAAAAACGACGCCCGAAGGCCCCCGTCCCAAAACCGCCCAGCGGAAAAGGGCCAAAACGGGGGGTGGGCTATAGCCTTTGTGGGGGGGGCGGGGCGAAGTTGGTTTGCCGGACTCGGAATGGGGCCAAACTGTGCGAGCGGCCTCCGTTTGCCCGCGGGATGCCCCGGGCACTGCCGCGCCCAAAAACGAGTACTTGACGGTCCCCGTCCCAAAACCACCCAGCGGAAAAGGGCCGAAACGAGGCTTCGGCTACAGCCTTGGTGGGGGGGTGGGGCGAAGTTGGTCCGCCGGACTCGGAATGGGGCCAAACTTTGCGAACGGCCTCCGTTTGCCCGCGCGATGCCCCGGGCACAGCCGCGCCCAAAAATGACTGCCCGAAGGCCCCCGTCCAAAACCGCCCAGCGGAAAAGGGCCAAAACGGGGGTGGGCTATAGCCTTTGTGGGGGGGTGGGGCGAAGTTGGTCCGCCGGACTCGGAATGGGGCCAAACTTTGCGAGCGGCCTCCGTGTGCCCGCGGGATGCCCCGGGTACAGCCGCGCCCAAAAACGAGCGCCCGAAGGCCCCGTCCCAAAACCGCCCAGCGGAAAAGGGCCAAAACGGGGAGTGGGCTATAGCCTTTGTGGGGGGGGCGGGGCGAAGTTGGTCCGCCGGACTCGGAATGGGGCCAAACTTTGCGAGCGGCCTCCGTGTGCCCGCGGGATGCCCCGGGTACAGCCGCTCCCAAAAACGAGCGCCCGAAGGGCCCCGTCCCAAAACCGCCCAGCGGAAAAGGGCCAAACGGGGGTGGGCTATAGCCTTGGTGGGTGGGTGGCGCGAAGTTGGTCCGCCGGACTCAGAATGGGCCCAAACTTTGCGAGTGGCCTCCGTGTGCCCGCTGGATGCCCCGGGCACACGCGCCAGAAGGCCCCGTCCCACAACCGCCCAACGGAAAAGGGCCAAAACGGGGGGTGGGCTAGAGCCTTGGTGTGGGGTGGGGCGAAGTTGGTCCGCCGGACTCGGAATGGGACAAACTTTGCGAGCGGCTTCCATGTGCCCGTGGAATGCCCCGGGCACAGCCGCGCCCAAAAACGAGCACCCGAAGGCCCCCGTCCCAAAACCGCCCAGCGGAAAAGGGCCAAAACGGGGGGTGGGCTATAGCCTTGGTGGGGGGGTGTAGCGAAGTTGGTCCGCCGGACTCGGAATGGGGCCAAACTTTGTGTGCGGCCTCCGTCTGCCCCCGGGATGCCCCGGACACAGCCGCGCCCAAAAACGACAGCCCGAAGTCCGGCGTCCCAAAACCCCCTGCGGAAAATGCCCCATACGAGGAGTGTGCTATAGCCTTTGGGGGGGTGGGGCGAAGTTGGTCCGCCGGACTCGGAATGGGGCCAAACTTTGCGAGCGGCCTCCGTTTGCCCGCCGGATGCCCCGGGCACAGCCGCGCCCAAAAATGACCGCCCGAAGGCCCCCGTCCCAAAACCGCCCCCGGAAAGGGCCAAAACGGGGGGTGGACTATAGCCTAGGTGCGGGGGTGGGGCGAAGTTGGTCCACCGGACTCGGAAATGGGCCAAACTTTGCGAGCGGCCTCCGTGTGCCCGCGGGATGCCCCAGGCACAGCCGCGCCCAAGAACGAGCGCCCGAAGGCCCCGTCCCAAAACCCTCTACGGAAAAGGGCCAAAACGGGGGTGGGTTATAGCCTTGGTGGGGGGGTGGGGCGAAGTTGGTCCGCCGTACTCGGAATGGGGCCAAACTTTGCGAGCGGTCTCCGTGTGCCCGCGGGATACCCCGGGCACAGCCGCGCCCAAAAATGACCGCCCGAAGGCCCCGGTTTCAAAACCGCCCAGCGGAAAAGGGCAAAAACGGGGGGTGGGCTATAGCCTTTGTCGGGGGGGCAGGGCGAAGTTGGTCCGCCGGACTCGGAATGGGGCCAAACTTTGCGAACGGCCTCCGTGCTCCCGCGGGATGCCCGGGCACAGCCGCGCCCAAAAACGACCGCCCGAAGGCCCCCGTCCCAAAACCGCCCAGCGGAAAAGGGCCAAAACGGGGGGTGGGCTATAGCCTTTGTGGGGGGGGCGGGGCGAAGTTGGTTTGCCGTACTCGGAATGGGGCCAAACTGTGCGAGCGGCCTCCGTTTGCCCGCGGGATGCCCCGGGCACTGCCGCGCCCAAAAACGAGTACTTGACGGTCCCCGTCCCAAAACCACCCAGCGGAAAAGGGCCGAAACGAGGCTTCGGCTACAGCCTTGGTGGGGGGGTGGGGCGAAGTTGGTCCGCCGGACTCGGAATGGGGCCAAACTTTGCGAGCGGCCTCCGTTTGCCCGCGCGATGCCCCGGGCACAGCCGCGCCCAAAAATGACTGCCCGAAGGCCCCCGTCCCAAAACCGCCCAGCGGAAAAGGGCCAAAACGGGGGGTGGGCTATAGCCTTTGTGGGGGGGGCGGGGCGAAGTTGGTCCGCCGGACTCGGAATGGGGCCAAACTTTGCGAGCGGCCTCCGTGTGCCCGCGGGATGCCCCGGGTACAGCCGCGCCCAAAAACGAGCGCCCGAAGGCCCCGTCCCAAAACCGCCCAGCGGAAAAGGGCCAAAACGGGGAGTGGGCTATAGCCTTTGTGGGGGGGGCTGGGCGAAGTTGGTCCGCCGGACTCGGAATGGGGCCAAACTTTGCGAGCGGCCTCCGTGTGCCCGCGGGATGCCCCGGGTACAGCCGCTCCCAAAAACGAGCGCCCGAAGGCCCCGTCCCAAAACCGCCCAGCGGAAAAGGGCCAAAACGGGGGGTGGGCTATAGCCTTGATGGGGGGGTGGGGCGAAGTTGGTCCGCCGGACTCGGAATGGGGCCAAACTTTGCGAGCGGCCTCCGTGTGCCCGCGGGATGCCCCGGGCACAGCCGCGCCGAAAAAAGAGCGCCCGAAGGCCCCCGTCCCAAAACCGCCAAGCGGAAATGGGCCAAAACGGGGGGTGGGCTATAGCCTTGGTGGGGGGGTGGCGCGAAGTTGGTCCGCCGGACTCGGAATGGGGCCAAACTTTGTGTGCGGCCTCCGTATGCCCGCGGGATGCCCCGGGCACAGCCGCGCCCAAAAATTACCGCCCGAAGGCCCCCGTCCCAAAACCGCCCAGCGGAAAATGGCCCAAACGAGGGGTGTGCTATAGCCTTGGTGGGGGGGTGGGGCGAAGTTGGTCCGCCGGACTCGGAATGGGGCCAAACTTTGCGAGCGGCCTCCGTGTGCCCGCGGGATGCCCCGGCACAGCCGCGCCCAAAAACGAGCGCCCGAAGGCCCCCGTCCAAAACCGCCCAGCGGAAAAGGGCCAAAACGGGGGGTGGGCTATAGCCTTGGTGGGGGGGTGGCGCGAAGTTGGTCCGCCGGACTCGGAATGGGGCCAAACTTTGCGAGCGGCCTCCGTGTGCCCGCGGGATGCCCCGGGCACAGCCGCGCCCAAAAACGAGCGCCCGACGGTCCCCGTCCCAAAACCCCCAGCGGAAAATGGCCCAAACGGGGGGTGGGCTATAGCCTTGGTGGGGGGGTGGGGCGAAGTTGGTCCGCCGGACTCGGAATGGGGCCAAACTTTGCGAGCGGCCTCCGTGTGCCCGCGGGATGCCCCGGGCACAGCCGCGCCAAAAAACGAGCTCCCGAAGGCCCCCGTCCCAAAACCGCCCAGCGGAAAAGGGCCAAAACGGGGGGTGGGCTATAGCCTTGGTGGGGGGGTGGCGCGAAGTTGGTCCGCCGGACTCGGAATGGGGCCAAACTTTGCGAGCGGCCTCCGTGTGCCCGCGGGATGCCCGGGCACAGCCGCGGCCAAAAAAAGCGCCCGAAGGCCCCCGTCCCAAAACTCCCAGCGGAAAAGGGCCAAAACGGGGGGTGGGCTATAGCCTTGGTGGGGGGGTGGCGCGAAGTTGGTCCGCCGGACTCGGAATGGGGCCAAACTTTGCGAGCGGCCTCCGTGTGCCCGCGGGATGCCCCGGGCACAGCCGCGCCCAAAAACAAGCGCCCGAAGGTCCCCGTCCCAAAACCCCCTGCGGAAAATGGCCCAAACGAGGGGTGTGCTATAGCCTTGGTGGGGGGTGGCGCGAAGTTGGTCCGCCGGACTCGGAATGGGGCCAAACTTTGCGAGCGGCCTCCGTGTGCCTGCGGGATGCCCCGGGCTCAGCCGCGCCCAAAAACGACCGCCCGAAGGCCCCCGTCCCAAAACCCCCTGCGGAAAATGGCCCAAACGAGGGGCGTGCTATAGCCTGGTGGGGGGGTGGCGCGAAGTTGGTCCGCCGGACTCGGAATGGGGCCAAACTTTGCGATCGGCCTCCGTGTGCCCGCGGGATGCCCCGGGCACAGCCGCGCCCAAAAAAAGCGCCCGAAGGCCCCCGTCCCAAAACTCCCTGCGGAAAATGGCCCAAACGAGGGGTGTGCTATAGCCTTGGTGGGGGGGTGGCGCGAAGTTGGTCCGCCGGACTCGGAATGGGGCAAAACTTTGCGAGCGGCCTCCGTGTGCCCGCGGGATGCCCCGGGCACAGTCGCGCCCAAAAACGAGCGTCCGAAGGCCTCCGTCCCAAAACCGCCCAGCGGAAAAGGGCCAAAACGGGGGGTGGGCTATAGCCTTTGCTGGGGGGTGGGGCGAAGTTGGTCCGCCGGACTCGGAATGGGGCCAAACTTTGCGAGCGTCCTCCGTGTGCCCGCGGGATGCACCGGACACAGCCGCGCCCAAAAACGAGCGCCCGAAGGCCCCCGTCCCAAAACCGCCCAGCGGAAAAGGGCCAAAACGGGGGGTGGGCTATAGCCTTGGTGGGGGAGTGGCGCGAAGTTGGTCCGCCGGACTCGGAATGGGGCCAAACTTTGCGAGCGGCCTCCGTGTGCCCACGGGATGCCCCGGGCACAGCCGCGCCCAAAAACAAGCGCCCGAAGGTCCCCGTCCCAAAACCCCCTGCGGAAAATGGCCCAAACGAGGGGTGTGCTATAGCCTTGGTGGGGGGGTGGCGCGAAGTTGGTCCGCCGGACTCGGAATGGGGCCAAAATTTGCGAGCGGCCTCCGTGTGCCTGCGGGATGCCCCGGGCTCAGCCGCGCCCAAAAACGACCGCCCGAAGGACCCCGTCCCAAAACCCCCTGCGGAAAATGGCCCAAACGAGGGGTGTGCTATAGCCTTGGTGGGGGGGTGGGGCGAAGTTGGTCCGCCGGACTTGGAATGGGGCCAAGCTTTGCGAGCGGCCTCCGTGTGCCTGCGGGATGCCCCGGGCACATCCGCGCCCAAAAAAAAGCGCCCGAAGGCCCCCGTCCCGAAACTCCCTGCGGAAAATGGCCCAAACGAGGGGTGTGCTATAGCCTTGGTGGGGGGGTGGCGCGAAGTTGGTTCGCCGGACTCGGAATGGGGCCAAAATTTGCGAGCGGCCTCCGTGTGCCCGCTGGATGCCCCGGTCACAGCCGCGCCCAAAAACGACCGCCCAAAGGCCCCCGTCCAAAACCCCCTGCGGAAAATGGCCCAAACGAGGGGTGTGCTATAGCCTTGGTGGGGGGGTGGCGCGAAGTTGGTCCGCCGGACTCGGAATGGGGCCAAACTTTGCGAGCGGCCTCCTTGTGCCCGCGGGATGCCCCGGCCACAGCCGCGCCCAATAACGAGCGCCCGAAGGTCCCCGGTCCCAAAACCCCCTGCGGAAAATGGCCCAAACGAGGGGTGTGCTATAGACTTGGTGGGGGGGTGGCGCGAAGTTGGTTCGCCGGACTCGGAATGGGGCCAAAATTTGCGAGCGGCCTCCGTGTGCCCGCTGGATACCCCGGGCATAGCCGCGCCCAAAAACGAATGCCCGAAGGCCCCCGTCCCAAAACCCCCTGCGGAAAATGGCCCAAACGAGGGGTGTGCTATAGCCTTGGTGGGGGGGTGGCGCGAAGTTGGTCCGCCGGACTCGGAATGGGGCCAAACTTTGCGAGCGGCCTCCGTGTGCCGCGGGATGCCCCGGGCACAGCCGCGCCCAAAAACGAGCGCCCGAAGGCCCCCGTCCCAAAACCCCCTGCGGAAAATGGCCAAAACGAGGGGTGGGCTATAGCCTTGGTGGGGGGGTGGCGCGAAGTTGGTCCGCCGGACTCGGAATGGGGCAAACTTTGCGAGCGGCCTCCGTGTGCCCGCGGGATGCCCCGGGCACAGCCGCGCCCAAAAACGAGCGCCCGAAGGCCCCCGTCCCAAAACCCCCTGCGGAAAATGGCCCAAACGAGGGGTGTGCTATAGCCTTGGTGGGGGGGTGGCGCGAAGTTGGTCCGCCGGACTCGGAATGGGGCCAAACTTTGCGAGCGGCCTCCGTGTGCCCGCGGGATGCCCCGGGCACAGCCGCGCCCAAAAAAAGCGCCCGAAGGCCCCCGTCCCAAAACCGCCCTGCGGAAAAGGGCCAAACGAGGGGTGTGCAATAGCCTTGGTGGGGGGGTGGGCGAAGTTGGTCCGCCGGACTCGGAATGGGTCCAAAATTTGTGAGCGGCCTCTGTGTGCCCGCGGGATGCCCCGGGCACAGCCGCGCGCAAAAACGACCGCCCGAAGGCCCCCGTCTCAAAACCCCCTGCGGAAAATGGCCCAAACGAGGGGTGTGCTATAGCCTTGGTGGGGGGGTGGGGCGAAGTTGGTCCGCCGGACTCGGAATGGGTCCAAACTTTGCGAGCGGCCTCCGTGTGCCCGCGGGATGCCCCGGGCACAGCCGCGCCCAAAAACGACCGCCCGAAGGACCCCGTCCCAAAACCCCCTGCGGAAAATGGCCCAAACGAGGGGTGTGCTATAGCCTTGGTGGGGGGGTGGGGCGAAGTTGGTCCGCCGGACTCGGAATGGGGCCAAACTTTGCGAGCGGCCTCCGTGTGCCCGCGGGATGCCCCGGGCACAGCCGCGCCCAAAAAAAGCGCGCGAAGGCCCCCGTCCCAAAACCACCCAGCGGAAAAGGGCCAAAACGGGGGGTGGGCTATAGCCTTGGTGGGGGGGTGGCGGGAAGTTGGTCCGCCGGACTCGGAATGGGGCCAAAATTTGCGAGCGGCCTCCGTGTGCCCGCGGGATGCCCCGGGCACAGCCGCGCCCAAAAACGACCGCCCGAAGGCCCCCGTCCCAAAACCCCCTGCAGAAAATGGCCCAAACGAGGGGTGTGCTAAAGCCTTGGTGGGGGGGTGGGGCGAAGTTGGTCCGCCGGACTCGGAATGGGGCCAAACTTTGTGAGCGGCCTCCGTGTGCCTGCGGGATGCCCCAGGCACAGCCGCGCCCAAAAAAAAGCGCCCGAATGCCCCCGTCCCAAAACCGCCCAGCGGAAAAGGTCCAAAACGGGGGGTGGGCTATAGCCTTGGTGGGGGGGTGGCGCGAAGTTGGTCCGCCGGACTCGGAATGGGGCCAAACTTTGCAAGCAGCCTCCGTGTGCCCGCGGGATGCCCCGGGCACAGCCGCGCCCAAAAACGAGCGCCCGAAGGCCCCCGTCCCAAAACCGCCCAGCGGAAAAGGGCGAAAACGGGGGGTGGGCTATAGCCTTGGTGGGGGGGTGGCGCGAAGTTGGTCCGCCGGACTCGGAATGGGCCCAAACTTTGCGAGCGTCCTCCGTGTGCCCGCGGGATGCCCCGGGCACAGCCCCGCCCAAAAATGAGCGCCCGAAGGCCCCCATCCCAAAACCGCCCAGCGGAAAAGGGCCCAAACGGGGGTTGGGCTATAGCCTTGGTGGGGGGGTGGCGCGAAGTTGGTCCGCCGGACTCGGAATGGGGCAAAATTTGCGAGCGGCCTCCGTGTGCCCGCTGGATGCCCCGGGCACAGCCGCGCCCAAAAACGAGCGCCCGAAGGCCCCCGTCCCAAAACCCCCAGCGGAAAATGGCCCAAACGAGGGGCGTGCTATAGCCCTGATGGGGGGGTGGCGCGATGTTGGTCCGCCGGACTCGGAATGGCGCCAAACTTTGCGAGCGGCCTCCGTGTGCCCGCGGGATGCCACGGGCACAGCCGCGCCCAAAAAAAAGCGCCCGAAGGCCCCCGTCCCAAAACTCCCTGCGGAAAATGGCCCAAACGAGGGGTGTGCAATAGCCTTGGTGGGGGGGGGGCGAAGTTGGTCCGCCGGACTCGGAATGGGTCCAAAATTTGTGAGCGGCCTCTGTGTGCCCGCGGGATGCCCCGGGAACAGCCGCGCGCAAAAACGACCGCCCGAAGGCCCCCGTCTCAAAACCCCCTGCGGAAAATGGCCCAAACGAGGGGTGTGCTATAGCCTTGGTGGGGGGGTGGGGCGAAGTTGGTCCGCCGGACTCGGAATGGGTCCAAACTATGCGAGCGGCCTCCGTGTGCCCGCGGGATGCCCCGGGCACAGCCGCGCCCAAAAACAAGCACCCGAAGGTCCCTGTCCCAAAACCCCCTGCGGAAAATGGCCCAAACGAGGGGTGTGCTATAGCCTTGGTGGGGGGGTGGCGTGAAGTTGGTCCGCCGGACTCGGAATGGGGCCAAAATTTGCGAGCGGCCTCCGTGTGCCTGCGGGATTCCCCGGGCTCAGCCGCGCCCAAAAACGACCGCCCGAAGGCCCCCGTCCCAAAACCCCCTGCGGAAAATTGCCCAAACGAGGTGTGTGCTATAGCCTTGGTGGGGGGGTGGCGCGAAGTTGGTCCGCCGGACTCGGAATGGGGCCAAAATTTCCGAGTGGCCTCCGTGTGCCTGCGGGATGCCCCGGGCTAAGCCACGTCCAAAAACGACCGCCCGAAGGCCCCCGTCCCAAAACCCCCTGCGGAAAATGGCCAAAACGAGGGGTGTGCTATAGCCTTGGTGGGGGGGTGGCGCCAAGTTGGTCCGCCGGACTCGGAATGGGGCCAAACTTTGCGAGCGGCCTCCTTGTTCCCGCGGGATGCCCCGGCCACAGCCGCGCCCAATAACGAGCGCCCGAAGGTCCCGGTCCCAAAACACCCTGCAGAAAATGGCCCAAACGAGGGGTGTGCTATAGACTTGGTGGGGGGGTGGCGCGAAGTTGGTTCGCCGGACTCGGAATGGGGCCAAAATTTGGGAGCGGCCTCCGTGTGCCCGCTGGATACCCCGGGCATAGCCGCGCCCAAAAACGAATGCCCGAAGGCCCCCGTCCCAAAACCCCCTGCGGAAAATTGCCCAAACGAGGTGTGTGCTATAGCCTTGGTGGGGGGGTGGCGCGAAGTTGGTCCGCCGGACTCGGAATGGGGCCAAAATTTGCGAGTGGCCTCCGTGTGCCTGCGGGATGCCCCGGGCTAAGCCACGTCCAAAAACGACCGCCCGAAGGCCCCCGTCCCAAAACCCCCTGCGGAAAATGGCCAAAACGAGGGGTGTGCTATAGCCTTGGTGGGGGGGTGGCGCCAAGTTGGTCCGCTGGACTCGGAATGGGGCAAAACTTTGCGAGCGGCCTCCGTGTGCCCGCTGGATGCCCCGGCCACAGCCGCGCCCAAAAACGAGCGCCCGAAGGCCCCCGTCCCAAAACCCCCTGCGGAAAATGGCCCAAACGAGGGGCGTGCTATAGCCCTGATGGGGGGGTGGCGCGATGTTGGTCCGCCGGACTCGGAATGGCGCCAAACTTTGCGAGCGGCCTCCGTGTGCCCGCGGGATGCCACGGGCACAGCCGCGCCCAAAAAAAAGCACCCGAAGGCCCCCGTCCCAAAACTCCCTGCGGAAAATGGCCCAAACGAGGGGTGTGCAATAGCCTTGGTGGGGGGGGGGGGCGAAGTTGGTCCGCCGGACTCGGAATGGGTCCAAAATTTGTGAGCGGCCTCTGTGTGCCCGCGGGATGCCCCGGGAACAGCCGCGCGCAAAAACGACCGCCCGAAGGCCCCCGTCTCAAAACCCCCTGCGGAAAATGGCCCAAACGAGGGGTGTGCTATAGCCTTGGTGGGGGGGTGGGGCGAAGTTGGTCCGCCGGACTCGGAATGGGTCCAAACTGTGCGAGCGGCCTCCGTGTGCCCGCGGGATGCCCCGGCACAGCCGCGCCCAAAAACAAGCACCCGAAGGTCCCTGTCCCAAAACCCCCTGCGGAAAATGGCCCAAACGAGGGGTGTGCTATAGCCTTGGTGGGGGGGTGGCGTGAAGTTGGTCCGCCGGACTCGGAATGGGGCCAAAATTTGCGAGCGGCCTCCGTGTGCCTGCGGGATGCCCCGGGCTCAGCCGCGCCCAAAAACGACCGCCCGAAGGCCCCCGTCCCAAAACCCCCTGCGGAAAATTGCCCAAACGAGGTGTGTGCTATAGCCTTGGTGGGGGGGTGGCGCGAAGTTGGTCCGCCGGACTCGGAATGGGGCCAAAATTTCCGAGTGGCCTCCGTGTGCCTGCGGGATGCCCCGGGCTAAGCCACGTCCAGAAACGACCGCCCGAAGGCCCCCGTCCCAAAACCCCCTGCGGAAAATGGCCAAAACGAGGGGTGTGCTATAGCCTTGGTGGGGGGGTGGCGCCAAGTTGGTCCGCCGGACTCGGAATGGGGCCAAACTTTGCGAGCGGCCTCCTTGTTCCCGCGGGATGCCCCGGCCACAGCCGCGCCCAATAACGAGCGCCCGAAGGTCCCGGTCCCAAAACACCCTGCGGAAAATGGCCCAAACGAGGGGTGTGCTATAGACTTGGTGGGGGGGTGGCGCGAAGTTGGTTCGCCGGACTCGGAATGGGGCCAAAATTTGCGAGCGGCCTCCGTGTGCCCGCTGGATACCCCAGGCATAGCCGCGCCCAAAAACGAATGCCCGAAGGCCCCCGTCCCAAAACCCCCTGCGGAAAATTGCCCAAACGAGGTGTGTGCTATAGCCTTGGTGGGGGGGTGGCGCGAAGTTGGTCCGCCGGACTCGGAATGGGGCCAAAATTTGCGAGTGGCCTCCGTGTGCCTGCGGGATGCCCCGGGCTAAGCCACGTCCAAAAACGACCGCCCGAAGGCCCCCGTCCCAAAACCCCCTGCGGAAAATGGCCAAAACGAGGGGTGTGCTATAGCCTTGGTGGGGGGGGTGGCGCCAAGTTGGTCCGCTGGACTCGGAATGGGGCAAAACTTTGCGAGCGGCCTCCGTGTGCCCGCTGGATGCCCCGGCCACAGCCGCGCCCAAAAATGAGCGCCCGAAGGCCCCCGTCCCAAAACCCCCTGCGGAAAATGGCCCAAACGAGGGGCGTGCTATAGCCCTGATGGGGGGGTGGCGCGATGTTGGTCCGCCGGACTCGGAATGGCGCCAAACTTTGCGAGCGGCCTCCGTGTGCCCGCGGGATGCCACGGGCACAGCTGCGCCCAAAAAAAAGCGCCCGAAGGCCCCCGTCCCAAAACTCCCTGCGGAAAATGGCCCAAACGAGGGGTGTGCAATAGCCTTGGTGGGGGGGGGGGGCGAAGTTGGTCCGCCGGACTCGGAATGGGTCCAAAATTTGTGAGCGGCCTCTGTGTGCCCGCGGGATGCCCCGGGCACAGCCGCGCGCAAAAACGACCGCCCGAAGGCCCCGTCTCAAAACCCCCTGCGGAAAATGGCCCAAACGAGGGGTGTGCTATAGCCTTGGTGGGGGGGTGGCGCGAAGTTGGTCCGCCGGACTCGGAATGGGGCCAAAATTTGCGAGCGGCCTCCGTGTGCCCGCGGGATGCCCCGGGCACAGCCGCGCCCAAAAACGACCGCCCGAAGGCCCCCGTCCCAAAACCCCCTGCGGAAAATGGCCCAAACGAGGGGTGTGCTATAGCCTTGGTGGGGGGTGGCGCGAAGTTGGTCCGCCGGACTCGGAATGGGGCCAAACTTTGCGAGCGGCCTCCGTGTGCCCGCGGGATGCCCCGGGCTACAGCCGCGCCCAAAAACGACCGCCCGAAGGCCCCCGTCCCAAAACCCCCTGCGGAAAATGGCCCAAACGAGGGGTGTGCTATAGCCTTGGTGGGGGGGTGGCGCGAAGTTGGTCCGCCGGACTCGGAATGGGGCCAAACTTTGCGAGCGGCCTCCGTGTGCCCGCGGGATGCCCCGGCACAGCCGCGCCCAAAAACGAGCGCCCGAAGGCCCCGTCCCAAAACACCCTGCGGAAAATGGCCCAAACGAGGGGTGTGCTATAGCCTTGGTGGGGGGGTGGCGCGAAGTTGGTCCGCCGGACTCGGAATGGGGCCAAAATTTGCGAGCGGCCTCCGTGTGCCCGCGGGATGCCCCGGCACAGCCGCGCCCAAAAACGACTGCCCGAAGGCCCCCGTCCCAAAACCCCCTGCGGAAAATGGCCCAAACGAGGGGTGTGCTATAGCCTTGGTGGGGGGGTGGCGCGAAGTTGGTCCGCCGGACTCGGAATGGGGCCAAACTTTGCGAGCGGCCTCCGTGTGCCTGCGGGATGCCCCGGGCACAGCCGCTCCAAAAACGACCGCCCGAAGGCCCCCGTCCCAAAACCCCCAGCGGAAAATGGCCAAAACGGGGGGTGGGCTATAGCCTTGGTGGGGGGGTGGCGCGAAGTTGGTCCGCCGGACTCGGAATGGGGCAAACTTTGCGAGCGGCCTCCGTGTGCCCGCTGGATGCCCCGGCACAGCCGCGCCCAAAAATGAGCGCCCGAAGGCCCCCGTCCCAAAACCCCCTGCGGAAAAGGGCCCAAACGGGGGGTGGCTATAGCCTTGGTGGGGGGGTGGCGCGAAGTTGGTCCGCCGGACTCGGAATGGGCCAAACTTTGCGAGCGGCCTCCGTGTGCCCGCGGGATGCCCCGGGCACAGCCGCGCCCAAAAATGAGCGCCCGAAGGCCCCCGTCCCAAAACCGCCCAGCGGAAAAGGGCCCAAACGGGGGGTGGGCTATAGCCTTGGTGGGGGGGTGGCGCGAAGTTGGTCCGCCGGACTCGGAATGGGCCCAAACTTTGCGAGCGGCCTCCGTGTGCCCGCGGGATGCCCCGGGCACAGCCGCGCCCAAAAAAAAGCGCCCGAATGCCCCCGTCCCAAAACCACCCAGCGGAAAAGGGCCAAAACCGGGGGTGGGCTATAGCCTTGGTGGGGGGTGGCGCGAAGTTGGTCCGCCGGACTCGGAATGGGGCCAAAATTTGCGAGCGGCCTCCGTGTGCCCGCGGGATGCCCGGGCACAGCCGCGCCAAAAACGACCGCCCGAAGGCCCCCGTCCCAAAACCCCTGCGGAAAATGGCCCAAACGAGGGGTGTGCTATAGCCTTGGTGGGGGGGTGGGGCGAAGTTGGTCCGCCGGACTCGGAATGGGGCCAAACTTTGCGAGCGGCCTCCGTGTGCCCGCGGGATGCCCCGGCACAGCCGCGCCCAAAAACGACGCCCTAAGGACCCCGTCCCAAAACCCCCTGCGGAAATGGCCCAAACGAGGGGTGTGCTATAGCCTTGGTGGGGGGGTGGGCGAAGTTGGTCCGCCGGACTCGGAATGGGGCCAAACTTTGCGAGCGGCCTCCGTGTGCCAGCGGGATGCCCCGGGCACAGCCGCGCCCAAAAAAAGCGCCCGAAGGCCCCCGTCCCAAAACCCCCAGCGGAAAAGGGCCAAAACGGGGGGTGGGCTATAGCCTTGGTGGGGGGGTGGCGCGAAGTTGGTCCGCCGGACTCGGAATGGGGCCAAACTTTGCGAGCGGCCTCCGTGTGCCCGCGGGATGCCCGGGCACAGCCGCGCCCAAAACGAGCGCCCGAAGGCCCCCGTCCCAAAACCCCCTGCAGAAATGGCCCAAAACGAGGGGTGTGCTAAAGCCTTGGTGGGGGGGTGGGGCGAAGTTGGTCCGCCGGACTCGGAATGGGCCAAACTTTGTGAGCGGCCTCCGTGTGCCGCGGGATGCCCCGGCACAGCCGCGCCCAAAAAAAGTGCCCGAATGCCCCCGTCCCAAAACCGCCCAGCGGAAAATGGTCCAAAACGGGGGGTGGGCTATAGCTTGGTGGGGGGGTGGCGCGAAGTTTGGTCCGCCGGACTCGGAATGGGGCCAAACTTTGCCAGCGGCCTCCGTGTGCCGCGGGATGCCCCGGGCACAGCCGCGCCCAAAAACGAGCGCCCGAAGGCCCCGTCCCAAAACCGCCCAGCGGAAAAGGGCGAAAACGGGGGGTGGGCTATAGCCTTGGTGGGGGGGTGGCGCGAAGTTGGTCCGCCGGACTTGGAATGGGCCCAAACTTGCGAGCGTCCCTCCGTGTGCCCGCGGGATGCCCCGGGCACAGCCGCGCCAAAA
>VKKW01000687.1:0-22496 GCA_018350135.1 Citrus trifoliata
GGACGTAGGCTAAAAGCGAACCACGTAATTTTCTGGTGTCCTCTTTGTGTTTGTTCTTTATTTTCTTTCAATTTTATTTTAGTTCGTGTCTCCTTCACCCACCAATTTCCTAACAATATCCTCATGAGATCCTCATGATTTCTAATAGTCTCTTTACGTATTAATCATATATGTATGAAGAACTCACAGACGCACAAACAAGGACTGAATTAGGATTTTGGTTTGGGGTTGCCGTAATGCATATAAAAATTATTGCAGTAAAATAAAATAAATGCTTTTCAAGTCTTAAACTAACGAAAATACATTATAATATGTATTACACCATCTAATTCAATTATATATAAAAAATGAACTTATACCTAAAATTAATAAATTAACTATTAATGCAAAAATCTTAATACTAAAGTAAAAGAGATATTTCGTAAATTAACACATAATAAATTATACTTAAAATATAAATTGAAAGTTCATAATAGAAGATTTCTTATTAAAAAATATGAATTCAAAGAGGTCAATACAAATAATTTAAACTTGAAAAGAAAAGAAGGTGACGAAAGCAAACAGCGAAAGCAAACTTGAATCTTGACCAAGTAAACCTCGGATCCTAGGCAGGAAAGAATTTGAGAAATTAAGAAGAAAGTTGAATTGTACATGCGGACTAAAGTGATGAATTCAAAACTTGAAGCATTTATACGGGATCGTTTTGCTTATTAATATGTTTTCGATTTGTCACGGGCTAGTCATGTGGCTTACTTAAACATTAAGTAATCCGGGTTTGTTATCAGCTGTTATATAAGCTGATTGTTGAGGCAGGTTTCAGCAAGAATTAGAGAGCTTTCTAGAGAGAATTAGTTTGATTATTCTTGTGTTTCTGGTCTTAGTATTGTTGTTGCTAAGTTCTTAAACAATCAATGAATAATCATTTGTTCATAATCATGGGCGGTGTTTGATAGCATGGAGAATTTAGGGCTGTACAGACACCACATTACGTTTAGTTATGTTATGTGAAATAAACTTAAAAGAGGAAATAGAAGATGAAGACGTCAATTTCTTTCCCTTATTGCAATCTTATCTTGGTAGCAACTCCCCAAAGAGAAATTAGATTTTAGTTGAGAATGCTGAAGTTGGATAAAACTTACACAAAGTTAAAGCTTCCTAAGAAATTTGAAGCTCAGGTTCATACAATGAATCTGTTGCTGCATTTTCTGCGTAATGGTTCCGAAATAATTTTATTGTAGACTTGGACAGAATATAAGCCTTTATCTCCTTGAATTATACATTCAGATTAATGCAACGATCTAACTAGTCTATTTAGTTGTAAGGGCCAAGGTCAAGTTAGTTTTTCTTGCCCGCTGAGGAGACCACTGTAATTAATTTCAGCATCTATCAACAGAACATTGAATTGGTTATAGCATTGGCTAATTGCCTTAAGCCACAATTTCAATTGCAAAATTCGGTATATTGGGTACTTAAGCTTCAGAAATTTATTGCGATGAAACCTGGAGCTTCCAGAGACAAAGATTCAAGCTAGCAAACCAGGTATAAACAGAGCAACGGCCCTGTTTCCTGTTATTAGTCTCAAATCGATTCATGTGGAAATGATTCATACATAATATCCTCCATATATTTTTATATATAGAACTAGTATCTTCATAGAGTAACGGGGTCCTTAAGCACTAAGGCAACTTGGTCTTTCATCAAAAGTGGTTGCGTGTAGCGATCGCCATCCTCATACATAAAGTGGCATACACGAGCAAGATTAAGAATTCGCTCAAGCAGAGGCAATGACACAGCAGTTGGACTCAGAAGCTCTTCATTTATATCTTTCCACGCATTATCAACTTGTATCTTCAAAGCCTTTTTTGCCTCTTCCTCCGATACACCATGTTGCTTCATGTAGCATTCAACAGCTGAGGGAATATGTCCTCTCTTTTGCTCAAACTACGTCCACCATCATCAATTCATGCAAATTCGTTGTAATAAATTAATTTATATGAAGATATTAAATTTTTATTAACCTCAGCCGATGCGGGATATTGTCCCTAACACGTACCTCATGGCTAGCTATGTCATCCATCAGTCTGCCAATGGTTTGCGCAGCGACTACAATCTTAGGCTTTTTGATTAGCCATTCAAAAGCCTCCTTAGTTGCAATATCACCCATGTCAACAAAGGAAGCCGTTGCAAGCGTTAAAACACCGCTACTCCCTAAGGCAACACCTTCATATTCCTCTATTTTTGGGAGAAAACCTTCATGTAACCACTTGGCTTCGCTAAAGTACATCATAATTGATTCTTCCATCTGAGGAACATCAATATATATATATATATATATATATACAGCCCAAGCCAAATAGTCAATAGCAATCCCCAATGTATAGGCATGCCCAACAATAAATGAAAGATGGAGAAATTGATAGCGAAATGATACCGTCTGTTTTACATATTTTACGCCATATGACGATCTTCCTTCCTTGGCCAAGCTTTCCTCAGCTTTGTCGTAAACATCTAAGAGTGACTTATAAATGAATTTCATGTATTCTGGTAGTGTGTCTATGGCGCCAATGTCCCATCTGAATTGGAAATCAAATAAGCATCCTAAGTCGGACTTGGGTGGCTAGCCAAATAATGAGACCAAAGGCCACTTGGCCATGCCGGAGGGGCAACTATTCTTTAAGTCTAGTAATAAATAAATAAATAATTCAAAATATTTAAACAGAAACTCAAACCTTTTGACTGCCTCTACGAAGAGCTTGAGCTCGTCATAAGTACCGTAGGCGTCGAATGTATCGTCTAGGATGGATATCATGCTTATTAATTTGGACATAAAAATTCTGCCAAAGCCATATTTGGGCTCATAGTATGCTCCCATCAATATCCAAAAATATAATTCTACTATTCTGTCTCTTGCATAAGGCAGCTTGGTAGAGAAATCTAAATCTATCCACCACCTGAAATAAATTTTGTGTAAAAGATTCTCTTTCTTCTAAGTTACGGAAAATAGAATCTATTGCGGCCAATGCATAAGAAATACAAAGAAACGAATAATTTGGCTTCGTCGTTTAATATATATAAGATTGGGTGATAAAATTAATCCTCTCAAGTTTATATAAGGACATTCTATTTAGGGTGAATAACACTTAACTTTCTAAGTTTTATTTTAAAACTTTTGCCATTTAGATAGGTTCCCGATATTTTTACCTACTCTTTGTAATGCTGACGTTAAAGTAGTGACAGGAAAAACATTTTTGTTTTGTTAGAATAAGATCATACCTGGTCATGTCACTTACTTCCTTCTGATGTGTTGCTTGTAACAAATTAAAGTCCAACTTTGCAAACTTGAGCAAAGATTTATCATGCATGTCACCTCTTGAATAGACATCCAAAAAATATCTTGCCTCTAACCTTGGTAGGGCTTTACGGAGTGGGAGTTTGAGAGCATGATTTATTTGCTCAGCAAGATTAGGGCTAGCGTGAGACACCATTGACTTAAGGTGAGTGGTAGTGAAAACTATGGCTTCATCTAAAATATCTTCTCCGTTAATGGCTAGGTGTGCTGCCTCATACAAACTTAGCATGACTTGAACGTCGTCGATCATTGATGCCTTGAATTTACCTTCATTATTTTTAAACTTCTCAAACACATCTGCGGAGATCACATCCGAAAATATAAAATAAATGTGAGTCTCGATTAGAAAATAATCTAACAATTATATAAGCTTAATCAAAATAGCCTAGTGAGCGCCAGTGCCTACCATATGGTGAGCATGTGCAGACATTGTAAAATTTCATAACATATTATGAATATTATTTAAACTGTAGATTAATCAGACGACATCAAGTGAAACTATTGGTCACCATGATGTGAACACTGTTGCCCACTAGATTATTACTCAAAAGCTTAAGTCACAAATATTAATTACATACCACATGAAATCTTAACTCCTTGCTGCCTAAGAAGTCGAAAACTAAGAGAAAGGGCGTAAAAATCATCATCACCGATACTGTCATTGTCAAGGTGGTCAAGTATTTTTTCCAATTCATCTTCAATCTCTTTTTCGAAGTGATAAGCTACACCTAACCGCTGTACTGCATCAATCAAGTGTAGTTTATCGGCAATTTTATCCGCGGTAGCCGTTATCATCATCCTGACCTCTTGTTTCAGCGCTTCATATTGTTCCTGGGTCGTAGCATCAATTGCCTGCATGCACAAATGAAAATAATTACTACTGGTCGAAATGAAAATAATTTTTACGAATCCCATGATTTTAGTTTGTCTTAATATTCATACGATACATGTTCCTTACAAATTACAGCACATGCGCACGAGCGCACACATGCATACGCATGGCTGTCTTTACATGTCGGACAAGTCTGGTGATGAAATATTTATAATTTATACAGAACTCTGCCTGTATATATCACCTTGAAATCAGAAGCAGATTTCAGGAAATGGTTTCCCCATACAGTAGGACTAAAACCTGCAATCGGACGAACAGTTTCTTCAACTACTGTTGGAACTGGAGTAGACATCTTCCTTACAGACAAAACAAATCTGCCTTTTTTTTTTTTTTTTGTTGAGCAAACCACGGTGAAGTCAAATCTAAATTGATTAATGTTATACTGAATCGTTAGCCAGGATCATTTTAAAAAGAAAAAGGTTTGTATTAAATAACAGGTTGCAGAAACCTTGAAACACCTCTGCTCTATTTATAGAAAACTCAAGAAGCCTGTTCATTCTATTCGTGCATATCCACCTTCGAATGGGACGTGCAGGGGTCGGTGTTAAAAACAATTTGTGGTAGGCGCCGTCTTTTGTTGATTTTTTTTGCAAATATTTGACTATAAATATTAAATTCAAGAGAAGAAGAAGGAGGGCAATGCATAAAATTTTTAGGATCCCATAGTAACAAGGGCTAAAGAAAGAGCTAGAGATCAGAAAGAGGAAAAATATTTCTTTCCTAAAGATATTTTCCTGTGTTTGAATCGCAGAAGCACACTCTACTAGGCAACAATAAATCAAAGGATCCTTAGTGTATATGGACCCCTATAACTCACGTTTGTATACAAGAAAAACAAATAAATTTAAAGTTTTTCATAATATTTCAAATCATTATGGCGTCAGATCTGAACCAACTCTTTCTCAAGGGGCCATTGATTCACTGAATGTGCATGCTGATACAATAATGTTCACTAAAATAATTAAGGTCTTCGCAATAAAATTTTCATTAGACGATTAGAATTGACTCGCAAAATGTCACTTTCCACGACCAAAGATAAGATTGTCTGAAATGTTGTATATTTTGCGTCTAAATTTATTTTTGTTGCTATATATATGTGTTTTGCGACCAGATTATGATTGACCGCAAAAGAGTTTATTATTTTTCTTTTTAATTTTTTAAGTATTTAGCGACCACATTCTTATTCGTAGTAGAAAATGTTTGTCTAACATTAGAAATTTATTTTCTTTTTATGTCCAAATACAATTTTTGTCCCAAACTATGTACCGTTTGCGACTATTTTGCTCACGGCAAAATGTTAGATTTTTTGGCGGTATATTTCCCAACTTATACTATTTTAACAATATTATATTATAGTTTTTTCACAACCACTTATAAATGTGACTGCAAAAGATAAAAAAAATGTTAGCATATTTAATGACCACCAACATAAATTTGTTTTCAGATTTAGTCAAAAAGCAAAGCATAGCACAAGATTATATTATATTTCCAACCTTACGCTATTTTAACAATATTATACTGTAGTGTTTTCACGACTACTTGAAATGTGACCGTAAAAGATAAAAAACATTTGGCATATTAGTGACGTAAGTGTTTTCAGATTTAATAAAAAAGAAGCAAAGCACAAGATTATCACTCCAATTTTTCACATTTACTATTTCGTTGTAGAGTTAATAATTATGAATTATATATTATTACAAAGCAACATACGTTTAGGTTTTAAAGAACTTTATGGAATCAAATTTAAACTTCTCTTCTTAAACATATTCAAGATATAGTTAGTAAAGGTCAAAACTATAAGAATTTTGCATAATGTTGAAAGTTGTGAATTAACTGGCATCAATTTGTCTAGAATCATGAAAGTGCATGTATATCACTGGAAATCTCTGTGAGTCAAGAGTTTAATAAACTTTATGGTGTTTGATTTGGTGTTTTTTACATCAAAATATGATTAAATATGTGGTGACTAAAAGATAATTTGATATAGATTAAATAGCTTAAGGAAAGTATTATTTCTTCTTCACTTCTTTTCTTTTCATGATCCTATACAATTTATACAAAGATAAGGAGGTATTTTAGGACTATGTTATGGCTTGACATAGGAGAGTTTCCTATTATATCCACGGAGATTGTGATTTGAGAAAGTTTAGGCTAAAACTAATACTAGCCGTTGTTGTCAAGTCTTGAACTTAGTAAGCCTTTAGCTGGAAAATTTATTCCTTCCTTTTGTAGAGTTCATGATTGCCTTGCTGTCATTGTCTTGATTGTTGTTGATTTGAAATTGATTCTTATCAGCCCCCTTCAAACTAGGAATTGCCACGGGGTGTATTCCAAGTTTGTGCCGAAATTTTGAGAACAATGCTTTGGACAATGGTTTAGTGAATAAATCTGTCGTTTGCTGTGAGGATGGAATATATCTTGTGTTGAGCAATCCACTTGTTACTTTTTCACGAACAAAATGATAATCAAGCTCAATGTGCTTGGTCCGTGCATGGAAAACAGGATTTTTTGACATATGGAGGGCGCTGATATTGTCACAAATAAGAACTGGAGGCTTTATCAGGTTTATGCCAATCTCTTTGAATATGTTCGTAAGCCAAGTGAGTTCGACTGCCGTAGATGCCATGCAACGATATTCAACTTCTGCACTCGAACGAGCAATGGTGGTTTGCTTTTTTGAACTCCATGAGATACAATTTGATCCAAGGTAAATGCAGAAGCCACTAGTACTTTGTCGAGTTAAAGGGCAACCCGCCCAATCTGAATCTGAGAACCCATAAAGAGTTAAGGAACTTTGTTTCAAGTAGCGAAGTCCAAAGTTAAGTGTCCCTTTGAGGTACTGCAATATCCGTTTGACAGCTCGAAGATCAGCCTTCGTTGGTTGTTGGAATTTTTGACACACTTTGTTGACTGCATGTGTGATATTTGGTCTGGTGAAAGTGAGGTATTGAAGACTTCCCACTATTTGTCGATACTCAGTCGCATTGACGGGTTGTGCATCATCAAATCTTGGTACCTCTTTCACAGCCATTGGTGTGGCAACGACTGTACTATCTTGCATCTTTGTTTTGTCAAGTAAATCCCTTGCGTATTTGGCCTGCAAAAGAAAGATACCTTGTTTAAATTTCTTGATTTCAATACCTAAGAAATAATTTAATGAGCCAAGATCTTTTAAGGCAAATTGAGAACTAAGACTATGAATGATGTGTTGAATTATTTTGCTATTATTGCTCGTTATTATCACATCATCAACATAAACCAATAATAAAACAATATTAGATTCAAAATGCAGTATAAAAAGGGAAGTATCAGCCTTGCTATTTTGGAAGCCAAGATTAAGAAGTGCACGACACAAGCAATCAAACCATGCTCGCGGGGCTTGTTTAAGCCCGTAGAGCGATTTGTTCAATTTGCACACATGCGATGGTAGTTTAGGATTGATAAAACCTGGTGGCTGTTCCATGTACACCGTTTCATTTAAATGGCCATGAAGATTCATGTCAAGTTGTTTCATTGACCAGTTGAGATTCATGGCAAGGGCTAAGACAAGTCTAATTGTTGTGTGCTTGATGACTGGAATAAAAGTTTCTTCATAGTCAATTCCAGGAACTTGTGTAAACCCTTTTGCTACAAGCCGTGCTTTGAATCTTTCAATGGCTCCCGTATCTGTGTACTTAATTCGATACACCCACTTGGACCCAATAATATTTGCATTTTTTGGTCTAGGAACAAGAGTCCATGTGTTATTTTGATTTAAGGCTTGAAGTTCTTTATTCATTGCAGTAACCCACTGAGGATATTTGAGTGCACTTTTCAATGTTTTTGGCTCAGTAGTAATAGATGTTTGCAATGCTAAACTAGGGTTATTTTTTAACTTATGACGGGTGACCATTGGGTGTGTATTTGTAATTGTTTCGGTTGAGGTCACATGATGATTGTTTGTGGTGGCTTTTGTTTGGGATAATGCATTCACAGGTTGAATTGGTAATTCAATGGAAAGTCGATTAGATATATCAGGGAAGTCATGGTTGGTAATTTCAATCAAATTTTGGGGTTGAGTTGGCATGGCTATTGGCTGTATGACAATTTCTTTGCTAGTGTTGGAGACATTTTCTCTAGTATCCTCAGAGCTGTTATTGCCTTTAGAGTTGCCTTTTTCAGCTCTAGATGGTAAGTTTGGCGTCATCACAACTTTTGAAATGTCCATGCTTTCAACAATTGTGGGCCTTTCACATGACTCTAAGCAACATCGTGGAAGTAAAGATGAAGAATTTGATGGCATCAAATTGTCTTGCATTAAATTGTTTTCTTCACTGCTAGGAAATTCTTCATTGTTAAGTTTTTCCTGCAAATTCATTAAAGGAGATAATTCAGCAAAAGGAAATACACTTTCATCAAATTTCACATGTCTAGATATATAGACACGTTTGGTGTCCGGATCCAAACAACGATAGCCCTTTTGTATGGGGTTGTACCCAAGGAAAACACATGGAAGAGATTTTTTTTCAAATTTATTTTTATTGTAATCCCTTAAGTAAGGGAAACACCTACATCCAAAAATTCTTAATTGCTTGTAATCAGGAGCCTTTTTGAAAAGCTTTTCATAAGGAGATTTCATAGAAACAGTAGAGAGAGGCATGAGATTAATTAGATATGTGGCTGTCATAAATGCTTCAACCCAAAGAGTCAAAGGTATTTGAGCTTAGAACATTAATGTCATTGCCGTCTCTGAAATATGCCGATGTTTTCTCTCTGCCACTCTATTTTGCTGTGGTGTGTAAGGACATGAAATTTGTCTTGCAATACCGCAAATCTACAGATGATCAATAAATATTTTTGAATTAAATTCACCACCCCCATCACATTGGAAAATTTTGATTTTCCTTTCCAATTGATTCTCCACTTGACGCTGAAACCTTAAAAAACAATCAAAGAAGTCAGATTTTCGTTTTAAAGGAAATAACCATGAGAATCTAGTGCAATCATCAATGAAAAGCACATAAAATCTAAAGTTTTGATTCGAATTAACTGGTGCAGGACCCCACAAATCACAATGAACTTTTTGTAATGGAAATTCTGATATTTTATTAGACAAATTAAATGGAAGTTTACAACTTTTTCCTAATTGACATGAAGCACAAATACTAGATATTTTATTCCAACTAGAAAAGTTTATCTCCTTCCTTGATTTTAAAATACGTAAAACTTCAAGACTTGGATGTCCAAGCCGTTTGTGCCAAAGTTCTATTGTATCAAAATGTCCTTTTATTGCATTTAATGCTTTCTTATTGCTTTCCTCCAAAACATAGAGATTGCCGCTTCTACTGCCTTTCGCCAGCACCTTGTTCTGTTTATTCTTAACAATAAAGCCGTTAGCATCAAATTCAAGAGAACAAGGAAAATCATTAGTAAGTTGTGCCACAGATAGTAAATTCTTTTTCAATTGAGGGACAACAAGTACATCTTTTAGTAATAAAGGGCCATATTTAGTTTTCATAGAAATATTTCCAATATGTGATATATCAAGTTTTTGTCCGTTACCTACAAAAATCTTATCATGGCCTTTATAACTAAAAATTTTGTCGAGTTTACCTGGATCATTGACCATGTGTGCAGAAGCCCCCGAGTCCACATACAAATGTTGATCGTTTGATTCATTGAAGTTCATCGCAACAAGGGCTTGTGGCACTTCTTCTTGATCCAGATATTCATATCGGCTCCAACATACAGCAGTACTGTGGCCCTTTTTTCCACATATTTGACAAATAATGATGTCTTCTTTTTCTTGATGGTTGGCATTGCTTTTTGGAGCAGTTTGAGCATTTGAGCTAGTTTGTCTTTTTTGAGAATTAATGACTTTATTTTCGTTTTGATATGAATGGCTTCCATTTTTGTTTGGGCCCCCATCATTTTGCACAAAACCTCTTCCACGACCACCGTTTCTACCTCCTATTTGGTTTCTTCCCCTTCCTCTAGCGCCAAAGAACGCCTGATTTTGATTAACAAGCGTAACATCTTCTTGTTTTTGTACCATTATGGTTTGTTCATGATTCTGAAGAGCAAGGATGAACTGCTTTAAAGTTGGATATGGAGGCTTAGTTAGCATGGCAGACTTGAAGTCCGCGTACTTAGGCCCCAAGGATCGTGCAAGTTGGAAGACTTTGTCTTCATCAGAAATTGGTTTCCCAATTGCTGTCAAGTTGTCGCACAATGATTTGAATTTCTTAAGAAATTCTTCGAGCTTGGTATTTCCCTTTTTAAGGGAGTAGAGGCTATCGTTCAACCAAGATTCTTGTTCCTTGGTGGCTGGAAGCATCTGCTCTTCAATGGAGAGCCATACTTCACAAGCGGTTTGGCCTTCTACAATCAAGCTCAAAACATCTTCAACCATCATCCCTCTGAGCCATGTCATCAATAATCCATCATTATTCATCCATCGGATAAATTCCAGATTTATTATTTCTTTCCCATCTTGTGTAACCATCTTCGTTGGAGTCTTGTCTTTTGCAACGTGATGCTCCATCTCAAGGCTTTTGATTAAAGGAAGGACTTGAGACTTCCATAGAAGATAATTATTTGATGTGAGTTTAATAGAAACAAGACTGACACATTGATGAAAGGATTGAATGGTGAGTTTTGGTTCTGCAAAATTTTCAGCCATCAGCTCTGATACCATAAAAGATAATTTGATATAGATTAAATAGCTGAAGGAAAATATTATTTCTTCTTCACTTCTTTTCTTTTCATGATCCTATACAATTTATACAAAGATAAGGAGGTATTTTAGGACTATGTTATGGCTTGACATAGGAGAGTTTCCTATTATATCCACGGAGATTGTGATTTGAGAAAGTTTAAGCTAAAACTAATACTAGCCGTTGTTGTCAAGTCTTGAACTTGGTAAGCCTTTAGCTGGAAAATTTATTCCTTCCTTTTGTAGAGTTCATGATTGCCTTGCGGTCATTGTCTTGATTGTTGTTGATTTGAAATTGATTCTTATCAGTGACTACTTAAATTTGCTATTGAAACCGACTTTGAAATTAAATAATGTTTTGTTTTGCTCTCTTCTTCCTTATTATAGATAAGACCTTCAATTCAAGTTTGATTTGATTTCTAATGAAAATCATATCCTAAGTTTGGAGGAATATTTCAAGTTGTCTATATAAAGGTAATAGGTAGTAATTTTAAGATGAGTGCATGCTTTTTAGATGTAACTTAAAAGGGTGCTTTTGTGTTTAGAGTTCTTTTTATGTAACTCTATATTGCTTGGGTGAATTTCTTAGAGTGATAAGTTAAAAAACCCTATATCTCTTGTAGGAAATCATATTGGGTGGTGACTATCTGTATCTCTTTATAATACTCTTGAATAATGAGATTTGGTGAGTCTAAGGGCTTTATATCTCTCACAGGATATCTTTGAGTGGTGAATATCCATATCTCTTTGTAATCCTCTTAAATAGTGAGCTTTGGTGAGTCAAAGAGTCTAGTTATCTCTTCCAAGTCATCTTTGAGTAGTGAGTTTTATGTATCCTATTGTAATCGTCCAGAATATTGAGGTTTTATTCTTGTATTGTGGTTTATTTTAATAATAAAAATTTATTTTTATCTTTAGTTCAGTGTCAACTACTTTAAAATGTGGTTGCAAAAGATCAAAAATTTTGGCGAAAAGTTTACCGACTTAAGTAACTGAAATTAATTATTTTAAATTTTTTTGCGATGAAATTATAGATTTCATCACAAGACTTCATTTGTCCTCTTATCTTCTTAAATCTCACTCTCATCATCTCTCTATGTTATCAACTTATTTTTTCTTATAATCTTTTTAATCTTTTTTTCCCTTGATTCATCTTATTCATGTTATACATTTTATTTAATTATTGTGTTTATAAAAGTTATTTTACTTTTTTTCTTTATTTGTAGGAATTAAACATCGAGGATCATTATGCAATAAGATGAAGAAAATGAAGAAATTTATGAATATTATGTAATTGTAATATTACATTGTTATTAAAGATTATTATGTAATTTTTCTAAATCCTACAATCTCATTTGTGATAGTTTTTTTGTATTATCAATTAATAATAAGTTAATTTAAATTAATTCTTCTACTTTCATAATGTTAGTTATTATTGTTTTCAATTCTTAAAGAAAAAATTAATTTTTTTAAAATAAAATGAATTCCAACAAATTACATCAAAACATAATATTATTTTTTAAAAAGAAATTATAATTTGCAACCAATATAAGTACACAAAAAATATAAAATTGTGACAATTAAATGGTCATAAAATAAATAACTAAGACCAAAATTGTTGATTCTAGACCGATAAAAGTTTTAACTAAAATCACCAAGATCTGACTAAACTCTTTAATTGACGATTTAGAAATAACAACAAATCACAAGTAAGAACTGAAGACAGAAACAAGTAAACTGGAGTCTGGAGACACAAATTAAAGTGGTTCGATTTGGAAATAGCCTACATCGAAAAACATGAGTAGCAATCTTATTTCAATCACAGAGAACAAGCTACAAGTCTCAAGAAGAAGATACAAGCTTTTCAAATTAATTGTAACTATAGCCTCTAAGACTATATATACAGATCTTGAAGACTCTAGAAAAGTCCCCCACTTGCTAGCTGCGTTCTTGGTTTGTTATAACAAACCCAGCATTTTCCTGCCTTGTAACTATCAGTTAACAACCTTCAATCACATGCTTAACTCACCCTTCAAATTAGTGATCAAAACGACTGCCAATATAGAGTAAGTGAAATCACGTGAAGAACATGTGATTTACTTACTAGAAATGACTGTCATTATGTGGATGTCATATTCTCCAATTTGACTCAGCAATTGACAAGTCATACATGAGAAAATGCTTGGTGTAGAAAAAAATAAGAGAAAAATTAGAGAAATAAAGAAGGAAAGGGAAGAGAGAGAGAGGACAAATTTCTCTCATTTGTCTCTCATCTTTCTCTACACAAAACAATACTCCATACATGATCGAGGCCACAAATCAACATATCAGCACCTCCTAAAATTCAGTTTCAAGCTCACACTTCAACATAAACAAAATGATATTTAGCGACCACTATATTCGTTCTTAAAAGTGTTAGTTTGCAACCAAATTATACAGTGGTCGCTAATAATTTTTCATGAACTTGAAACAATATCTTTTTGTCTTTTTTTTTAGCAACAAATTATATACTATTTGTGGCGAATATATTGGTCGCAATTGACCATAATTCTCGTAGTGGTGTTTTGCTATGGCTTCTATCTCAAAATTTGAACCAATTTTTGTAGTGGTTTTTTACTATTGCTTCTAGCTCAAAATTGAACCAATTCTTTCACTTCAAAATTTTCAATGAAATTGATTGGTCGTGAACAGCGATGATAAAGTTTTGCATCTGCCATCACTACTAGAAAACTGAGCTTTACTGACACTTCGTTACTGACACTTTGCAAAAAGTGTCAGTAATTATGTACATATGCACCATTTTCCGCTTTTGACAAATAGAAATCAGAGATTAATGATACTAGGGTGTCAGTAAACTAAACATCAAAAATCACTAACACTAAAGTATCAATGATAAAAAAAATTCATAAAAATTTTGTTTTAGTTCCAACTCGAACCTGAGAGCTCTAAGATTTAAAGCTTTAATGTTTGGAGCACAGACCATCAAATCTCGATGAGTCAAAGTCATAATAATATTTAAATTATTAAAAAATGAAAATATAAATAACAACAACATAAAACACACTTGTTTTCCCCATCTAGACTATATCGACTGTCTCTATCTTGCTTTCATCGTTCGCTTTCGCTTTCGCTTTCGTTTTTCTCTTCTCGATCTCTTCTGTTTTGCACTATCCATTTACAAATTAAATTCAATTAATTTAGATAGATAATGAAAAGCTAAAACTCTGTTTCGTTTTTCCATTTTCCCCAAATTGAAACACAAACCAAAACCCTAATTGCTTGTTATCGAAGGGGTTTTTCTCCAACTTAACCATCCAATGCCTATACTAGGCAAGCAAGTAAAAGCCATCGACAAGGGGTGAAGTGGCACCATCGGTTCGGTATTCAGGTAATCTCATTCTCCCTGATAAGTTAAGTCCAGAGAAAGAACTGTAGAGAAGGTTATCAGCTGGTAATGGCAAAATATTTTATTTTTTTGTGCAATTTAATTATTGGGTTTGTTTTAATTTGGCTTATGAATAATATTTTTGAATTTTTATTTTTGGGTTGTTTCAGATATTCAGAAATTGAACAGTCGTGCAACCCTGGTGGGTTTTGTTTTCCAAATCTTTTTTTTTCTTTTATTTATTCGTAACTTGAAATTTTTGTTCTTATTTTTCTATATCTTCACTCACATGCAGTCCAAAAATACAGGCATTTTAAGTGGTGCATTACTTAAACTCAAAACACTTGCTGCTGCGACTCTGTTTTTTCTACTACATTTGAGGTCAGTTTCAAACTTTTGTGCATGTGATTTACTGTCATTGTTATTTAAAACTAAGAATGTGCATTTTTTTTAGTTTCTGAAATAAACTGTTAACTCTGTTTCTTAACTTTGAGCAATAAGTTAGTTGATTTTGAATGTACTAAAATATGAAATTTGATTTTAGCTTTTGCCTTTGTGATTAGGAGATCATTGTTTGGGTGTTATATTGGCTGAATGACTATGTATTTAGTGGTTACAAACTATTTATGTCTCTATTTCATGTAAAGAGAAGAAAATTTTGTTATATAATCCTACTTGTTTATTTATTCTGTTTTAGTTGGACAATTTGTAATAGAGACAATGACTATGATATGAATTAATTAAGTTCGTGGTTGTGAGTACTTTGAGATTGTATAAAGTTGATGATTTGTGTTTGATTCAATAAAGAAATGCTTGTTTTAAAGTAGTTCTGCATGCTGTATTTGAAGTTAAAAAATGATTTATAGAATCTTAAAAAATGGCTTGCAAAGTGGTATGAAGACATTATTTATTTGAACTCTTAACTTTTGTTAGTTACTTGACTTATGAATTAGTTCGACTACTTAAAAAGCCATTAATCATGCAATTTAATTAAACTTAAACTGACATTACATATATGAACAGGTAAAATATTTGAAATGGACAGAAGTTGGATAACTTCTGATAGATTGTCTGTAGAGTATCATTCTGGAGTTGCTGATTTCTTAGATTTTGCCATTTTGAATGCTGAAAATCGAATGTCAATTAGATGTCCTTGCGCCTTTTGTTGTAATATGGAGTTTCATACTCCTCAATAGGTGAAGGATCATTTATTTGAAAAAGGTTTTCTCCCAAGATATATATTTTTGGACTTGGCATGGTGAGACTGACTCTAAATCTACATTTACAAACTATGAAGACCATTCACATAGTCAAAGATTTAGATGTCATGATTACAGTAATATAATTGACATGGTCGAAGATGCTTACGAGCATTGTGATAGAGATCCCAGTTCTTTTAAGGATATGCTTGAAGATGCTAAAAAGCCTTTGTACCCGGGTGCAAAACATTCAAAGTTATCTAGTTTAATTAGACTTTACAATGTGAAAGGGAACTATGGGTGGTCCGATAAAGGGTTTTCTGCTTTGTTAGAAGTCCTTGCTGATATTTTGCCAAATAATAATACTCTACCCATGTCAATGTACGAGGTTAAGAAAACAATGAAAGTGCTAGGCTTAGAGTATGAAAAAATACATGCATTTCCAAATGACTGCATTTTGTATAGGAATGAATTTGCTGATCTTGCTGAATGCCCAAATTGTGGAGCATCTAGGTATAAAAAAAAAAAAGATAGCTCAACAAAATTTAGGAAAGGGGTTCCTAAAAAGGTATTATGGTATTTTCCACCTATTCTAGGTTGAAAAGATTGTTTCAATCACCACAAACAGCTCAAAATTTAACATGGCATGCTAATAAAAGAATTAGAGATGGCAAACTTCGCCACCCAGCAGACTCACCAGCCTGGCAACTAATTGACAATAAGTGGCCAAAATTTGCACAAGAACCTAGAAATCTCCGTTTAGCTCTCTCAACTGATGGGGTTAACCCACATAGTACACTTAGCACTACTTATAGTTGTTGGCCTGTTATATTAATAACATATAATCTTCCTCCATGGTTGTATATGAAGAGAACGTTTTTGATGTTGTCACTTTTGATATCTAGCCCTAAACAACCTAGAAATGATCTAGATGTATACCTAGCACCTTTGATTGAGGACTTAAAAACTCTATGGGATGTAGGTATTGATGTTTATGATTCTTATAGAAAAGAAACCTTTAATTTACGGGCTGACTTGATGTGGACAATCAGTGACTTTCCAGCATACGGAAACCTCTCTGGTTGTACTGTTAAGGGCTATTATGCTTGCCCAATTTGTGGGATAGACACTTGTGCATGTTGGCTGCCACATAGTAGAAAAATGTCATATATGGGTCATTGCCGCTTTCTACCACTCGCTCACCTATTTTGGAAACTGAAAAATGTTTTTAATGGGAAGCAAGAGTGGAATGAGCCTCCTAAAACTTTGTCTGGTGAGGAAATCTTTAATATGGTGGAAGATATAGATATTAAGTTCGGGAAAAAGAAGGCCAAAAAGCGGAAACATGATGGCGGTGATGGTGATGAGAACATAACTAAAAAATTGTACAAAAAAAGTCAATCTTTTTTTAGTTAGATTATTGGAAGCATTTATTAGTTTGCCATCAATTAGATGTGATGCACATTGAAAAAAATGTGTACGAGAACATATATGGCACATTACTTCATCAACTAGGCAAAACAAAAAATGGGATTAATGCTAGAAAAGATCTTGAGTCTTTGAAGATCGGAGGAAAACTAGTTCCTGATGAAACAAACAAAAAAAAACAAAGTCCTACCTCCAGCTCCTTATACTTTGAGTAAAAAAGAAAAAAAACAGTTTTGTGAAACCTTACTGAGTGTGAAAGTCCCTGATGGGTATTCTTCCAATGTCCAAAACCTTGTTTCAATAGATGATTGTTGGCTTCAAGGCCTTAAGTCCCATGACTGTCATACTTTGATGCAACAATTTCTACCAATAGCCATTCGAAACTGTTTGCCTATAAATGTGAGAAGGGCCATAATCAGGATGTGCTTCTTTTTTAATACATTGTGCTGTAAAGTGGTAGATCCTAATACTCTTGACCAATTGCAAGAGGAACTTGTAATCACTTTATGCTTACTACATCAGTACTTCCCACCTATCTTTTTTGACATAATGATCCATTTAACAGTACACTTAGTTGAACAAGTTAGGTTATGTGGGCCTGTTTATCTTCGATGGACGTATCCTTTTGAGAGATAAATGAAAACTCTCAAGGATTATGTTCGTAATCGCTACCACCCTGAGGGTTGTATTGTAGAAAGTTATATTGCAGAAGAAGCACTTGCATTTTGTGCTGAGCACCTCTCAAATTGTGATGTTATTGGGCTGCCTACTGGTTGTCCAACTAATTTATCTATCGAAAAGCCTTTGGGAGGTGCAAACATAAAGGTGGTTGATGATCCTTTGTTGGCACAAGCACACTGGTGTGTTCTAATGAACACCCCTGAAATCCAAATATATATCGAGTAAGTTGTTAATTTTTCCAAAAAAATATTACTATTGTATTATTAGATTAATATACTAGTTTTTAAATCTTAATATGTCTCACTGTAGGGAGCATATGCATTATTTAGCATCAAGAAACCCCTATAAACTTAACAAGATTTTTCTACATGTTACTAATTACTGTACTTGTTTAATTAATTTATGGTGGCACATGATAAAGTAAATAATGTGCCGATTGACGAAATAGTGTGCTGGTTGGCAAACAAACCACGCTCAAGCGTGGTGACCTTCTCTGGCTACGAGATAAATGACTTCAATTTTACAACGAGGGACCGGGACTGTAATTGTGTGACCCAAAATAGTGGTGTTAGGGTTGTTGCTAAAACTCTACAGATTTCAAGTTCAAAAGATAAAAGTCCTCATTTTGGAGACATGACGTTTTATGGAGTCATTGATGAGATTTGGCAGCTTGATTATCTAATGGTTAAAAAAACACTTTTCAAGTGTGATTAGGTAGATGATAGAGGGGTTTGCACTGACAATTTAGGTTTCACTTTAGTTGATTTAAATCGGATTGGCTATAAATCTGATTACTTTATTCTGGCTTGTCACGCAAAACAAGTATTTTATGTAAAGGACCAGCTAGATAATAATAAATCAATAGTTTGTTCAGTGACCGACAAAGCTTATAAGTTAAATGGGGAAAGATGTGAAGACATGGATGTATTTTCTCCATTATCTAACAAACTTCCAGTATGTGAGTTGGATGAGAAAGATGATGAAGGAATTTATGACAGAAAAGATTGTGATGCTATTCCAATAGATATTGATTTAGAAAATCAGTGAATGCATTATTGTAGTTAGTTTCCAGCACCAATTTTCACAGTTTTCTAGTAAGTGATTTATTTATTTCATTATATGCTATTGCTCTCGTATTAACTTATTAATCTAAATGATATACTTATTTATTTCAATTATTTTCAGGATTGTAGGAGATGGTTGACGATGTTGAGTTCACTCTTCCGGAGCTCGACGGAAGACCAAGGAGAAGAAAACAAACAAAAAAAAAGGTTTGCAAAAACAAGAAGTTAGTCATGAAGCTGCAATTGAGTACAATTCTTATGGTGTTCCAGTCGGAAAGGGAAGAAATGATCTTAGGAGTTACATTGGAGTCATTGTACGTGAAACAATTTCAATTTTACTTGATGATTGGAGGCGTGTGCCACTGGAGATGAAGGAAACTTTGTGGGTTCATTTTCAGGTTTTGTTTTCTTGTTTCATAGTATGTTTAAAGATTTTATATAACTTCCAAATTTGTTTAAAGTTGTTTCTAATCCATGTTATTGGTTTACAGAAAAAAATCAAATTGAGCTTGAAATGCAAAAGCCAAGTATTAAAGTGGATGGGGGTTGCATCAAGAAACTTTCGATGTGAACTGGCAACTGAATTCGTTCTACCTAACAAGGACGATCGAAAGTCACTCAGGTTGCCTCCTATTGAATATCCAAGCATTAAAAAAGAAGATTAGAAACTTTTTGTTGACAAAGTTTTGTCTGAACAATTTCAGGTGTGTTGTTTGTTAATATTACCTGATTTAATTGTTGGTAGTTACTAATAATCAGTGGTAACTTTTTGTTCTTCATATAAACAGTTTGTACAGGAAAAAAGTAAGAAGGCAAAAGACAAAAGAGCAAAGAATGTCTACAACCATTGCTTGGGTAGCACAGGATATGGTGGAATGTTGTATAGAAAAGTAAGTGTGGTAATATGGAGTAATTACAGTAACATAAGTAATCTAATGCGCATAATATAATATAATCAATTATTTATGTTTTATGTCACCTTGTAACAGAAAAAGGAGAGTGGAGTTTCTGAGCGGGAAATTGATCGCAGTGAAGCTTGGTTATTGGCACGAGCAGACCGAGATGGCAAATATGCTTCTGATGTGACGCCAATTGCTGAGAAAATAGTAAGTCACTTGTATACATAATTCTTATGAATTTTCTTTATAATATGTGTATATGGGGGTAGATATTTACGTACATATATACTGTTTTTTGTAATAATTGTATGGCAACATTTACAATTGGCAGAAACTCAGTAAGATTCATCAAAACTTATTTCTTCGCATATAAAAAGGTTAAAACTTGTGTGAGGTGTTGTCTTGTAATATTTTTTGTAGTTTCAATTTGAACTGTATATAGGATTTGCTCTTTGTTAAAGATTCAAGAAGGATATTAGTTTAGTTTAGCTTATGTCTTGTACTCGTAATTGCGGATTTACAATATTTTTTTTTGTAGAATGAGCTGAAGAGTCAGGTTGAACAAGGAACATTCCAATCACAAGGGTCACATGACATTCTAGGTGAAGCTCTTTAGAAGCAGCCAAATGGAAGCAGGGTGCAAGGAGTGGGGCAATTCGTCACCCCATCTATGTACTTTCATGTCCATGATGCCACTGAGTTAGCAAGAGAAAGAAAGATGTATCAAGAGAGTTTCCAATTCATGTCAGCTCAATTAGAACGCATGAATGCAAGGTTAAATGCATACAGCAATGCTGAAGTTGGAAGTTCTAACTTTCCTAAGCCCAAAACTTCCACTGGTGTTCAGATTGACAATGATCAACAATCCCCTGAAACTCTTGGAAAAAGAAAGGTATATGGCTTGTTACATGTCATTATTTTATTTCCATTTGTATATGCATGTATTACTACTAATGGTATGTATTTTGATTATTGCATAGGCTGATTTCCCATCGGGTAAGTCGACTCCAAAATCTGTGAAGAGTAAAATCAAGGACAGTCCCACCACAATTTCCCAAGCAACTCCTCAACAAACCCCCGAAAAAGTAGAGTGTGAAATTACTTCAAAGCCCACACCGAGAAGATCTCCTCGACTAACTCCTAAAGTACTAGATAGGCAGTTCTCTTGTCATGACAAAGTACCCAACAATGAACCACCAGTCATCAGACCAGCAGAAGTAGCCAAAAAAGAACCCACAGTTATCAGACCAGCAGAAGTAGCCAAAAAGAACCCACAGTCATCAGACCAGAAGTAGCAAAAAAGAACCCCGAGTCATCAGACCAGCAGCAAAGACCTCAATGTACGTGTGAAGAATACACGGGCAGCAGCATGATCAAGAAGAATGACAGGAGTGAATATATGAACATGTTTACCATGTTCATCGAGAATTCTTTACCTCGGTTGATCAAAATCGGCATGACACAGCAACCTTTGGTGAAATTTGGGAAACACACTTGGACAAAATGATTTGTACTGAAATCATTGAGTTTAAAGAGGTCTCAAATTGCATAATTAACATATGGATCAAGTACGGTAAATCATAACTTATGTTTTAGTAAACTTGGCCCTATTATTTTGTTTCCTATATTCAAACTTACTTCGTTATATATATTTGTTTCCTCTTAGACACCTGTATGAGGAGATGGAGAGCAATGGAAGTATTAAACCAGTTCAGTTTGGGCTTTTTGAGAGCTATATCCAAGGGTCAGCTTCAAAGACAGGACTCAATACATTTCAAAACTGTTAGGCTTGGCAGAATTGGGACAAGTCATCGTATTCCCTGGGTATAACCTTTTTCATTTGCTAGTTATATTCTTTAATTTGTAGATTAATCACGAAGTTAAAAACTTTTACTTGTAATTCATGTGTGAGAACAATTTTTACTTTGTTTAGTGTCCACTGGGTGTTATTGGCAATTGATATGGTGAGACGTACAACCTATTACCTTGATCCTTTGAAAGGTAGTCCTGATGAAGAGCTAATGCAGATTGTCAATTAGTTAAGTTTGTTATTTGTATCTTGATCATGCTATTTTATTTTTATGTTTATGCTAATTATTGCTAACGTTAGCTATGTCTCTTAATTGTAGGGGGATTCGAATACAGCAGAGTTTAAATTCTGATATAAAGGCCAATGTTCAATGGATACCTGTCAAGGTAAAATCAGACAAACCTAACTAATTATTGTTAATGTACAGTAAAAAATTAATGTAATTTTGATCTTGTAGTGTCCGAGGCAGCCGAGCAGCTTTGAATGTGGTTACTATGTGATGAAATACATGCAAGATATCATCACAAATGTGAACGTTCTGAAAAATAATGTAAGTATTGAAAATGATTTTTACAATACTGCATCATATTTGTTTTAATTTATTGTGAAATGAATCAGCTCAAATACCTGTGTGCTTCTTTACAGTTATCTTTTATTGCGTATTGTATGCATTTTATAAACTGTGAGGGTACTTATAATGGTGACTATGTTGCATACTGTTGAATAGATTATATGAATATCCATGAATTAGGAGTGGGATATGCACAATGTACTGCATATCCCAACACAAAACAATTGTTTGGGTTGCAAAGTAGTTGTTAGTGGGGATGTGCTATAGTGTCGTTGCTTGTACTTTACTTTGATGAGGATAAGTTGTCATCCTAATTAAGGTTTTGTATCTACATCCATATTTGTATTAAATCGCGTACTATTGGGGTTCACAAGTTGCTTCGGCTATCAAATATTGTTGCTGTTGGGGTTCACAAGTTGGTTTTTTTTTTGAATTACCATGATTAGGATGTTCAGTACTTACCTATATAATTTTGGATAAAACAGTAACATTGTTGGAGTTTATTTGTTGGCTTTAATTGTTTA
>VKKW01000688.1:0-22411 GCA_018350135.1 Citrus trifoliata
GGTTCATTGATCTCAAGTTGATGTGATTAAAGAACCGTGATTAATCAAACATTAGCAACGCAAAACAAAACCCACAGTCAAATTGATTCCTAATACGACCGTATGAACCCAAAGAATAAGGAAATATGATCTTCTTTTAATCTGAGTTCTATTGAGATTTTAAAGATATTTTACCATGTGTCTTTCAGTGGGTAATTATGAGTAAGATTTAACTTCTTTTATTTTTTTATTTTAACAACCAATCAGTAATTGAGTTATTTGCTCATGATATGATCAGATTACGAGGAGAGAATCTTGATCAAAGAAATAAACATAGGTTAATTAACGCTCATATAAGCGACCTTTGTTTTAAATAACACGTTACAATAAATGACTATCATGTATTTAGTAATAGTTGGTTTTTATGCTATCATTATTGAAATAATTTCACGATACTATTAAAATAGTTGAAGGACGATAACACGTTATTTGAAATATAATTTTTTATCCAAACTTTATAAACGCATATATCATTACTCCTATTAAAAAATTCATATGCAGCCTAGATAAGTCTTGATCAATACAAAATTGGATCATGCATGAATAATAACGATAAAACATAGAATATATGCTTGTGATTTTCTTTGGAGTTTACTTGGGGTAAATTTAAGACCAAAAGAATCTCGTATTTTCACATACGGAAATGAGTGCATAATGTGATTGCATTAAATTTAAGGTCCATCTCTTATTGTCTAAATGTCACTAACTTGGTGGGGCTTACGTGTTGATCAAGCCAAGTACTTTGACCTGCTAAATGTCATACGTTGTTCTTTGAACTTGGTTGATTTCGAAGAAATTTGACAAAAAGATAAGATCTCCCCAAAAGTTTGAAAGTCAAAGGATTCGCTGCAACATGAAGGAACAGTAGCCACCACGCTATCAAGGATAACACCGTGGCAAGAAAAAAAAAAAAAAAGAAGAGTTATTATTTGGGGGAAAGCTTAGGTGTAACTGTATTTGAGTAAGAGTTGATTATATTAGAGTAAGTCACATTGTCACGTAACATTATTTGATTAATCTATGATTTAAATCATTTATGTTCCAAATTTATCTTGCAATGAAATCTGTTTAGGTTCATAGGAATATACTTAATAAAATAATCTTTGGACATAACCTTTAGTACAAATGCCCAAATGGGGTTATTTAACTGTAATTATAAAAGTATCTCTAATTTTTCAATTATGTTCTCATATATATATTATGAATTGAAAATATACATAAATATCCATCATCCTTGAGTACTAAATCATCTTACTATGCTGAGATGTATGCTAACTATTATGACCTTGGAGATTATTGCAGATAATTAAAGATTGGATTTACATATGGCTAGAGTGTGATTCAACGGCTATTATTGCTTGTTATCACCCACTATTTATTATCCACCTTGGGAGCTATATGCAAAACTGTTTAAGTTTCTATGCTCTATCTCTTTCAATGCTCTCATTTTTAAGAGAGAGGAAACTTTATTGGGACTCTCTAGTAAATATCTATTTGTAAGAGTTTGTACGAGAATTTCTGGACTTGCTAAAATACCGATTTTTTTAATTGGTGTTGCAAATTCTATGCCTTCTAATTCATTTTTCTTTATAGAGCTCCTACATTAAACATAAAAATAAAATAAAAATAAATTTTAGAACTATTATCCAATATTTAATTGATGTAAGTCCAAAAATACTGTAAACAATTTGAAATTATCAACGCCATACCGATGTTGCAAAATGTATCAACTTCTATCTTAGGGTTTTATAAACGAATCACTATTCTCGTGACATTATCAAAAATTGACGTTGTAAATAACGGAGTGAAAAATTGATACACATTTTAGATCTTAGGTGGATTGCTGATGATTAAAAAAAAATAAATTGAGATATTTTTGAAATATTATTAAACATCGGCGGTAAATTGATAATTTCCCAAAATGACGTCGCCATTAAGCGACGGCAACTTAATTAGTGTCACAGGCGCACAACTTTAATGTGACTTTCCGAAAAGGGTTCCCAGAAAAATAATCCACCGAGCAGCCCTCTATTACATTATACACATCCGAGTTCAGAAAGTTAACATACATACAGTCCACAGTCCAGCCATTTGGGAAATAAGAGTGGAGCCAACCATTTTGTGCCTGGTAACAAGAGTGGTGGGGCCAACACCTTCTCCTGGATGCTGGACTTCAAAATTACTCGTGCTGTAATATAGTTATAAATTTTTATATAATTTTATTTTTATATAAATTAATATGATATTAGTTGAATGAAAATATAAAATAATATAAAAAATTATGTGAGTCAAGAGATATTTAATTCAATTAATTTTATCATACTATATCAGTTTGTATAAAATTAATTTATATAATAATTTATGACTATATCATTACTCATAAATATCTATGGATGAAAGTTGGGGCTATTCACAAACTTGAAAATGAAAACACATAATGAAGGGTAAAATGCTGTTTTTGAATTCATTCAAAAAAAAAAAAAATAAATAAGTAAGTAAGAGTAGGGTTATTTAAATTTGAAAACTTAGAAATTGTCTATTATTGATCTCTTTTTTATACCCATTGCCGATTGTATTTGTGTCTCTCCACTTTTATATTTTATAAATTAAAACTCTTTATTTTCTTCTTTTTTTAGATTTTTTTTGTCTTTCTTAGTAAATTGTAATATTTGTTCAAACTTTCTATATATATATATATATGAATTAATTTGATATTTACGGGTTTTTATGGTTAGTAAATATTATTTTTTGATATTTATTAACTTGCATGATTAATAAAATTTATTGATATTATGTTTTGATAATAAATTTTACTCATCTTAATTTATGACAGCTTATAACAAAATAGATTATTTGCAGTTAAAAAAATATATGAAAGAATTAACGAGAATTGAGAAATTGAGAAAGGGCAAAAAAAAAAAAGAGCTAATTTTGATTATAAAATTTTAATTAAAAAAATAGTGCGCAGAACAAATTGACGGAGCCGCACGAAAGGTAAATTGACCTCCTTCCACGAAGCTAGGCTTCGATTCAGGTGCTGCTTGCACTTTCGCACGTTCGTGCGCCGTCCAAAACTAGGCTGACCCTATTAAACTTTTACGGGAAACTTCTACGGTGCTGTCCATGCACTCTACTTAAAGTACACCATACATCTTCTGTACTAATTATGGCAAAATTTTAAACATAAACCCCACCCACCAGCTTATTTATCAAATCAGTATGATTTGATATGTTGATATGATTGATAAACAAGTTAATTTTATAATTATAATAACTGTGATATGATTTTCGGATTAATATGTCAACACAATAATGCAACAATATGCTTATTAAGAACAAAAACGACTAAAGAGTTATGACATAAAAGATTATTAGATAACTTATAAAAAGTATTATAAATAAGTAAATTTATTAAGTAATCTAATACGAAGACAACACGGTTATTAAATGAATTGATACAAATTTTACATAATTAATTTATGTTAATTGGAAGAAAAGAATTACGTTATAATTCTTATTGCTAGGGATAAGCATTCAGTTCAAATCAAATAAAATTGAATCATATCGAATCTAAAATTTATTTCAATTTAGTTTGATAAACCGTAAAAAATTGATTAAATTGAGAATTGAAAACTAATTAAGTTCAGCTTCGATTAACGAACATGAAATTATAACCTGAACCCAAATCCAAACCGAATTTGAGCTAAATCAAACTAACTCTTAAACCGGTCAGAGTTGAATTAAAATCAAACGAGTTATAATCCAAATTGAAACTCGAAAAAAATCGAACCAAAACCCTAAATGCTCACCCCCAGTTACGGCCACCCCCCCGATCCCAGAATAACTACCCTAACATATTGCCACGTGTCACATCATTCTTATGTACGATAATTTACAAACGAGCGATGAACACAGAAGTGAGTCCTGCAGAAAGTGAAGCGAAAACGCCAGGCCCACGGGTTAACCGCGGTTAAAACTGAACCTAACCATAGTTAAATAGATAAAGCCACCAAAAAAGCTTTTTAACTTCGCCTTCCCTCCCTCTCTCTCTCTCTCTCTCTCTCTCTCCTTCTTCCCTCTAAAAGCAGGACCAGATCAAATTCATCAAACCTTTTTCTCTCTCCTCTGTTTTCTCTCTCTAAAAGTGGGTTTCAATTTAAAAAAGAAAAAGAAAAAGAAGGCTTCTTGGATTACTCTATCGAACAAACAAATAATTATCCGGTACAATTACTATTATCAGTATTATTATCGTCTTCATTTTCACTTCCATTTTTTTGCTGAGTTTTATGTTGTAAGCTCATGTAGTTTTGTTTAGTTTCTGTTTTTTTTTTAATCTTCTATAAGCTTGTTTTTATGCTAGTGTAAGCAGATCTGAGCTAGTTTATTGAAATTTAAAGCCTTTCCTGATAATTTATTAAATTTTTGGAAGTACATAATGGTCTTTTTTTTTTTAATTTGTTGCATTTATTGTTTTATTACTTGCTCAATTTGTTTAGATTACTTTAATGGGCAGTTTCTATGTTTGTCGGTTAGGAGTTATTATTGGTTGCAGATTCTGTGTACCTGATTGATTATGCGAGAATGATTTGTTTATTTAATTTTATTTGCAGGAGTTCACACTTGATCTACTTTTGCATCAAATTTTTTTTTTTTTTAATTTTGAATTGCAAGTGTGTGGATTTTGAGAATCTGAAAGAGGAAGGAAGAGAATTGAACTGGGTTTGATTTAAGTTTTGAATCGGAGTTGTTTTCTGTTGGCTTATAGTGAATGGGAATCTTTGAGGAAATGGGATTTTGTGGGAGTCTTGAGTTCTTCTCGGCTCCCCATGGGGAAGGAGAGGCGTTTCTGGAACATGAACAGGAGACGGCGGCTGAAGAGGATTACAGTGATGAAGAAATGGATGTTGATGAGCTTGAAAGGAGGATGTGGAGAGATCGGATGCTCCTGAAGAAGCTTAAAGAACAGAGCAAGAGTAAGGAATGTGTTGACAGTGCTAAGCAGCGTCAATCCCAGGAGCAGGCGCGGAGGAAGAAGATGTCTCGGGCACAAGATGGAATCCTTAAATATATGCTGAAAATGATGGAAGTTTGTAAGGCTCAGGGTTTTGTGTATGGAATAATTCCTGAAAAGGGAAAGCCTGTGAGTGGAGCGTCTGACAATCTTCGAGCTTGGTGGAAGGAAAAAGTGAGATTCGATCGAAATGGCCCTGCCGCTATTGCCAAGTATCAGGCTGATCATGCAAGTTCTGGAAAGAATGAGGATTGTGGTTCTGTGGTGTCTACACCTCACTCCTTGCAAGAGCTTCAGGACACTACTCTTGGATCTCTTTTGTCGGCTCTTATGCAGCACTGTGATCCACCGCAGAGGCGTTTTCCGCTGGAAAAAGGTGTTGCTCCACCATGGTGGCCAAACGGGAATGAGGAGTGGTGGTCTCAGTTGGGTCTGCCAAAGGATCTAGGTCCACCCCCGTACAAGAAGCCGCATGATCTGAAGAAGGCTTGGAAAGTGAGTGTTCTTACAGCAGTGATCAAGCACATGTTCCCTGATATTGCTAAGATTCGAAAGCTTGTTCGTCAATCTAAATGCCTGCAGGATAAGATGACTGCCAAGGAAAGTGCCACTTGGCTGGCGGTAATTAACCAGGAAGAAGCGTTGTCCAGGAAACTGTATCCTGATAGCTGCCCTCCTGTATCGGCTGGCGGGGAGTGGCTCATTCATCATCAGTGATAGCAGTGATTATGATGTTGAGGTGTAGAGGATGATCGAAATGTTGAAGTTGAGGAGATCAAACCTCGTGATGTTAATCTCTTTAATATGGGGGCTATGGGAAGAGATAGGCTTATGATGACTACACCTATGGTTCCTCAAATCAAGGGAGAACTTGTTGAAACCAACTCAGATTTCATTCAGAAGAGGAAGCAGCCTGCTGATGAGTCTCATTTGATGATGGATCAAAAGATATATACCTGTGAGTTTCCCCAGTGTCCCTACGGTGACTACCGCCTTGGATTTCTTGAGAGGAGTTCGAGAAACAATCATCAGTTAAATTGCCCTTATCGCCACAATTCTTCTCAAGGGTTCGGGATGCCAAACTTTCAAGTTAACAGTGACCAAACTGTGGCTTTCTCTCGACCTTTTGCTCAACCAACTCAACCTAAGCCAGCAACTCCACCTAAGAACCAGACTCAAACGCAATTCAATATTTCAGGACTTGAACTTCCTGATGATGGACAAAAGATGATCACCGATCTGATGTCCTTCTATGATACTAATCATCAGCAGAACAAGAGCTTGAATTCAGGGAATCTTAATGCTATTGGAGATCAGAATCAGCAGCAGGAGCAGCGGAAATTTCAACTTCAAATGGATGATAGCTTTTATAGCCAAGGAGCTGTGATGGGACGCAACATGCCAGGGCAATCTAACATGCCAATGAACAACTCTGTTTTCTCCTCGGCTGAAATTCGTTTTGATCAGTGCAAAGCATTTGATTCCCCATATGATGGCAATCCCAGCGACAGTGTCGCTGACTTTAGATTTAACTCTCCATTCAACATGGCATCAGTTGATTACGCCATGGATTCTATTCCGAAGCAAGATGTATCCCTGTGGTACCTTTGAAGAAGGAAATGGACCTGTCATATAAAATGCTTACATTTTATGTGGTCTCTAGCAGACTAGAAAAAAAGGCTGTACATCATTGGAAGAAGGTTACTGTTACGAGTTCTGCTCCAAAGGTGCGAGACTTCTTCCTTCTAAATTTGGTATGTTTCAAGTCTAGGGTTATTTAGGTTTTCCTTTCATTGTAGTATTGAAGATGGGCAATAAGCAACTGGTAGGAACCACAACCCAATATTCACTGCTGCTGTTGAAGTTTAGGAACAGTTTCTTGTTGCTACGGTTGGTATTGGCCCGTAGTTGTATACATATATATACATATAAATTATGTACACATATTTTTAATGTATGCTTGTTTTCCATCCACAACGGCTGTATTTTTTTAAGCATTCACCTAGCCAGATGTGCTACTGGGTATATTGTTTTTTTGGGCACGATTCTTATTCCTTTTGTTGTTCTTTATATACGATGGATGGATGGATCAATCGAGGTAAAATAGTTTTGTTTGCCATTTTGTATGCGTAGCTCGGAAATGTTACACTTTCTTTTTCTGTTTGTAAGCTACTGATTCCAAGTTGAAGGAACTCTGATTTTTTCCCCACTTTAAATCTACTTTTGGCTAATGAAGACCGATTTTGAACAGTTGAAATTCAATGTATTTTTTGTTAGGTAATAACACAATCGCTTTTGGGAAACAACTTTTTTCAGCATTATTTTAAAGGGGTGTTGCTTTCCCTCTTTGACAAACACTACGCAACCCAGTTAGGAAAACTGCTTAATCGGATGACTCACGATAGGCAAATCTGACCGACAAAACTCAAATGATCCCATGACCACCAAAACAAGCTTCATTTTGTGCCAACACTAAAAGGGTAGTATTATTACTTATCAGCCATGGACAAGTTCTGGAAGTAAATTGCTGCTATTGGACTATTTGAATAAAAATAATTTGCTATCTAATTTCTCCTTTTTAGAAGATAGATATTATTTTTCTAGAGTGCATAGTGTGTGTCGCAATGGTACACTTTCAAAGTTGGGGTATATAGTTTATATGTGAATTGGTAACTTGCCTCGCACATCAATTGGATTACAACTTTGTAAGTTCATCATTAGGATCTAGATATGTTAGAATCGTTTTAATATAGAGTATCATTTCATAATATACGATTAAGTTATAATAAATTTTTTTATTATTTATTATTTTATGTGTGTAGTTGTGATTCGTGTTCTATCTTAAAGCAGTTTCAAAATAGTCATAATTTTATTATTGTAACTTCAAATTATATATTTTGCAAAGAAATAAATATTAAAATTTTCTTTTTAGATTACCCTTATTTAAATAAATAAAAAAAGAGGTAAACTTTCTTTATTTGAAATAAATAATAAAAATGAAGTGGGGGATGGAGTGAACTCTATTATCTAATCCGTTAGTGTTTATTTTTAGCTTGGGTTCAAGGAGGTGACGCGTACTCCGATAATACGACGCCGTGGGCCCATCTCGATATACGCGTCGATCATTGAATGGATCGTTAAAGGATCAGCACGTGGGGTATTGAGGATAATCTTCAAGTGCGGCGGCTGTGGACTTTTGAGACTGATTTTTTGAATAATTTTTTTTCTTTTTTCATTGCGACAAATGCGCTTTTTGTAATAATACACTGAACTTCTCCTGGATTTACGGAACTGCCCTTCCTATTGTCGAATAGTTTAATGAGAAACAATTATGAAAAGAATAATAATTTAATTTTCAAATAAATGAGGAAAAACAACTAATTAAAGGAATTATAGAATCCTAAATTGAGATTGTAAACATTTAATGGTAATAAAAGAGTCTAATGGTTTTCATAAATTAACTTTGTCTTGGGTAAGCAATGATCAATTATTGTAGATTTTCCAATGAGAGAGAGGATCAAAGAGTTTATGTGCTTACATTCTTTTTTAATATATTTTTTAACAAAAAAAAAGGGTTGGCACCGAGCATGAAAATTTAATAAAGATTTTTATGGAAATGTAAATAAAAAAGTAAAATGCTTTTAATTTTGATATTAAATTAGACATTATTATGGGAAAAAATTATGAAAATAAGTAGTTTTGATTGAGAAATGAAACTACTTAAGAATGGAGTATCTAAAAACAATAATCTTGTACATTTAATTTTAGAATAGGGTGAATATCAATATTTTTAATCCATACAAATATAGCGACATAAAACTTTATAGGACTTCTTAAATATAGTGGATTTAGCTAGTTAATAGTTGAGCTGTAAATAAATGACTAAAAATATAGTTGTTTTTATTTTTTAAGAGTGAACACACTCAACTTATAATTCACACTTTATAAATTACAGATGCTTTTATTAACGATCATTTTACATGTAAACATATAGATTCGCATAGTCAATGAAAATATTTTGAAATATAACTTAAAAAGTGTAGCTATTTTTTTTTTTCTATTTTATATGCATCTTAAACCTCAAAAACTTATAATTTGGATCCCAAAATTTATTCAAGAAGAGGAATCCAAAAACAGAAGAAAGAAGAAAAAAAAATCTCCATTCTTGTTACTTTCTTTCTTAATTGACCATTTCGAGAAAAAGCTTACACTAAGGGTTAGTGTGATATTGTTATAACTTTTAAAATAATTATTGTTAGCTGTATTATATAAATAATCAGTTGTGAAGAAAATCAGTTAAATATTTTGTGAAATTTACTTTTAAAGGTACCGTGAGTTTTAAAAGCAGTTCTATGTATTTAGTAAATCTTACAATTAAATTATTATAAGAATATAAATGACTGAATTAGATATAATATTGAATAAATTTTATTTACACATTTATAAACATGTATATACAATATATATTTTTTATTGTGTACATATGATAATTGATAAATAAAATAAACATTTTACACCATTAATTTTTTTTATTTTACTATCTCAATATAGTTGGTTATAATAATAATTTTTTTAAGGTTAATATTTCTTCTAATTAATAAGAATAATTTTAAATTTTTATTATATATATAAGAATATATATGAAATTACATTAAGTATAAAAGTAATTTTTTAAAATTAAATTTAAAAAAACTACCCATTCGTTGATTTTCATAATATGTAGTAGGGAGAGATAATTTTATTAAAAATAATTTTTTTAAAAAAAATACCAAATATTAAACTTAACTTTTAATTTTTTAAAATTACTGAATCTCAGTGGGCCCTAAAGCTGATAATAGCTTAAGCTTTTTATATCGCGTGAAGTTTCACTAGACAAGTCAAAATGTGCACTAAATTCTTACCCCCACGTGCGTCAAATATTTATAGTCCTAAAGTCGTTCAAAGAAGCCAAAATTCTCCCTCCCATCAATTTTACCTGGCCCCACAGAGGTTTCTAGGTTCAATTGATTTATTTTATTTATACCCTGACCAAACTTTTTTTAAAAAAAATTATTTATTCAAAATGATTAACAGTTCAGCACTTATTATTCTTGCACTCGAAAAAGAATAAGTCTTCTATCTTGTTCGAGACTTCACCGTGTCTTGATAAAGACTTGGTTGATCCTCCATATATGCTAAACATAATTCTAGGACTTGGTGAGAGCAATTTACGTTAACTCAATGAAAGTCATTGGTGCGATAATTTTTATTTCTTTATTTTCAAAGATGAATCTTTTGAAATGAGTATTTGCATAATGGCATCTTTTTATTTTTTACCCCCTCCCAATTTATCTTTTTTACTTTTAGTTATCTAATGCTAGCTAGTATTAGATATCATGGTCACATTTTCATCTAGCACCTACAGTTATATGCGTCCGCACTATATGCACTATACTTCATAATTATGGTTTCTAGCTTCATTATTTAGTATTGTAGTGCTATGATTTTATCTGCATAAAATCACAGTTTCAAACTCGATAGTTGTAAATACTTATCAAACATTTGTATAACTTTAGAAGTTAAGTTGGTCAATATCAATATTAATCTATGGTAACACAAGTCACCTTTTGTAAATAACGAAAAATAACATAATGTATTTTTAAAAAAATATGTTAAAATTAGGATTTATTATCTTACATAATAAGGTAACATACACTAATAAATAACAAGCGTTACATTTCAATCTAACGGCTGTAAAAATATAAGATAACAATATTAAAAATTATAAAAAAATAAAAATACTTATCGCATCATGGAAGATAATAAGAGCCGTTAAAATTCGGTACATTACATCGCAATACAGTAGTGAGAAAAGAGATCAGTTTACATATGCCAATATAATGGCATTTGTTCAAGTAAACCTCTGTGAAATTTAAGGAGAAAAACAAAACCGCTAATCTCTTGCCACGTTACATAACCTGATTTGTCAATTTTAAGAAGGAAACGATTCAACGAACGAAAGAAACACCGAAGTGAGTCTCATCAAAGTTAGTAGTAAAATTATTAAACGCCTGCATAATCAGCGTAATCCAAATTCCCGCGTTTTAACCGCGGTTAAAAAAAAAACTAACCGTGGTTTAATAAATGCAAAACAACTGGTCACCACACTCGCCAGTCGCGTTACTGTGTCACTTCGCTTTCCTGTTTTTTAGCTTCTTCGTCTTCCTTCTGGCTCCATTACAAAAGCCGGAGGGAACAATCCCGCATCCCATCAATTTCAACATCAAAACGGTTTTGATGGCTTGAACCAACAAGTAAAAAAAATCATCTCGTCTCAACTTATCCGGTACATTTAACTTTCATTTTCGACTTCTTTTTTTTCCTTCTTTTCCCCCAAATTTTTTTTTTGATTCATGTTAAATTAACGTTATAGTTTTGTTCTCTTGTAAATGATCTTCAGCTCTTTTGAGCATGTGGGTTCTTATTCTTTTGGCTTTTGGATCATCACTGCTGCGGTTTATGTGTTGAGCTCATGTCGTTTTGGTTTGGCTTGGCTTGGCATACTGGGTTCACTAAAATTTGCAGCAGGCTCTGTCTTTTTCTCTGTCCTTTTTTTTTGTCTTTTCTAATTTGGGATTATTTAGTTTTAAATTTGTCTTAATTTCATTGAAGTAAAATTAACGAAAGCTTTCATTGTGATTGAAACCCCGAACTTCCGGATTTGTATGGATAATTTAGTTCCGTGTTGTGTAGCTTGTGTTCAAGATAAGTGATTTTATTTTAATTATTCGTTATTATTATTATTATTATGATTATTTTTTTTTCTTTTGCTTATTCGGAAGGGAATCTGGCTGTAAGCTTCTGTTAAAAGCTATTACACTTTTTTTTTTTTTAATTTTGGGGGGGTGGGGGGTGGGTTTGCCGTTTATGTATTTTAGTTCCAACTGTAGGCAGATCTGGGCTCTGGTAATGTGGGTCATTTTTTTTTTTTAAATAAATTTCGTTTTGTTAAAAACTCTTGACACATTAATTTGTTGTAATTTTGTTTTTTGTTACATTTATTATTTTATTACTTTCCTTGTTTATCTAATTAATGGGTTTGTGGGAATTTGCACTTGGGGTTATATGTCTTTGAATAGAAGTTGATACAGATTCACTGTACCGGGTTTATCTAAGCTGGAACTGATTTGTTTTATTTATTTAATTTGCAGGACTTGACGGTTAATGTATATTTCTATATTCTAAATTGCAGAGTTCTCTGTTTTCAAGTTATTTGTGGAGTACTTTTGTGCATTTGTTGGTAGAGAGGGAGAGAATCAAAGTGATATTGACCTGGTTCAATTAAGCTTGGAATCGAGGTTGATATTTGAGGCTATAGTGAATGGGAATCTTTGAAGAAATGGGATTCTGTGGAAACCTTGAGTTCTTCTCAGCTCTCCCGGGGGAAGGAGAAGCAGTTATGGGGCATGAGATGGAGACGGCAGTGGAAGAGGATTGTAGTGATGAAGAAGTGGATGTTGATGAGCTCGAGAGGAGGATGTGGCGAGATCGGCTGCTCCTGAAGCGCCTTAAAGAGCAAAACAAGAGTAAGGAAGGAGTTGATAGCGCTAAGCATCGTCAATCTCAGGAGCAAGCCCGAAGGAAGAAGATGTCTCGGGCACAAGATGGCATCCTTAAATACATGCTCAAAATGATGGAAGTTTGTAAGGCTCAGGGTTTTGTTTATGGAATTATCCCTGAGAAGGGGAAGCCAGTGACTGGAGCGTCTGATAATCTTCGAGCTTGGTGGAAGGAAAAAGTCAGATTCGACCGTAATGGCCCTGCGGCAATTGCTAAGTATCAGGCGGATCATGCTATTCCTGGAAAGAATGAAGATTTTGGTACCGTGGTGTCTACGCCTCACACCTTACAAGAGCTACAAGATACTACTCTTGGATCTCTTTTGTCGGCTCTGATGCAGCACTGCAATCCACCGCAGAGGCGTTTTCCGTTGGAAAAAGGTGTTGCTCCACCGTGGTGGCCAACTGGGACTGAGGAGTGGTGGCCTGAGTTGGGTCTGCCCAAGGATCAGGGTCCTCCCCCTTATAAGAAGCCTCATGATCTGAAGAAGGCTTGGAAAGTGGGGGTTCTCACAGCGGTGATCAAGCACATGTCCCCTGATATTGCTAAGATCCGAAAGCTTGTTCGCCAATCTAAATGCTTGCAGGATAAGATGACTGCTAAGGAAAGTGCCACTTGGCTGGCAATAATTAATCAGGAAGAAGCTTTGTCTAGGAAACTGTATCCTGATAGCTGCCTTCCGGCATCTACTGGAGGAAGTGGTTCTTTCATCATTAGTGATATCAGTGATTATGATGTTGAAGGAGTAGACAATGAAAGGAATGTTGAAGTAGAGGAGATTAAACCACTCGAAGCCAATCTTTTCAACATGGGTGCTATGGGATCAAGGGATCGGTTTATGATGCCTCCATCCTTGGTTCCTCGAATCAAGGGAGAGGTTTTCGAGACCCACTCAGAATCCATTCAGAAGAGGAGGCCGTTGGCTGATGAGCCACATATGACGATGGATCAAAAGATTTATACCTGTGAGTTTCCCCAGTGCCCCTACAATGACTACCACCATGGCTTTCTGGACAGGACTTCGAGAAACAATCACCAGCTGAATTGCCCATACCGCAAAACCGGTTCTCAAGGGTGTGTAATGCCAAACTTTCAAATTAACAATGACCAACCTGCAGTGTTCTCTCTACCATTTGCTCAGTCTATTCACCCGAAGCCAATAACTTCAGTGAAGAACCAGACTCAACCTCAGTATAATGTATCGGGACTTGGACTTCCTGATGATGGACAAAAGATGATTTCTGATTTGATGTCCTTCTATGATACTAATCTTCAGCCTAATAAGAGCATGAGTCAGGGGTGTCTGAACGTTAGGGAAGATCGAAATCAGCAGCCAGAGCAGCAGAAATTTCAACTGCAGCTGGATGATAGCTTCTATAACCAAGGCGTAGGTGTTATGAAGGGGGGCAACATGCCCATGGACAACACTGTTTTCTCCTCAACTGAAGTTCATTTTGATCAATGCAAAGCATTTGATTCCCCATTTGATAACAATCCTGGCGATAATATTGCTGAGTTCAGATTTAACTCTCCATTCAACGTGGCATCAGTTGATTATCCCATGGATCCTATCCCAAAGCAAGATGTTTCCATGTGGTACATTTGAAGAATTAAAGCTGATCTTCATGCTTCCGTTTGCCGTAGACTCTAATAGAAGTTGAAAAAGGCTGTATATTATGGGAGAAAGGTGTGAGGCTTCTTCCTTTTAAATTTGGTTACTTAATGTGTTCAGTATTTAGATGTTTAAAAGCCCCTGTAAGCTTGGGTTTCTTTGAAGTCTAGGGTTATCTAGTTTGTCTTTGCGGCAGTGTTGAATAAGGGGCAATAAAATATTGGTAAGGAAACCCCCAACCCAATGTCCAAAACTGCTTTTGATGTTTATGGACTAAGTCTGGTTGCTATGGTTGATATTGGCATGTAGTTGTACACATACACATATAATCTATGTACACATACTTTTATGTATGTTACTATCTTGTGTTTCTTTTTGTTGTTATTTGACCATGGTACTGGATTGGATTAGCATCACAGCCAATAGGCACACTGTTAATTTATAATGAATAGATGGGAAGTTGTGAAAAGTTCTGCCTGCTGTTTTGTATGGTTTACTTGGAACTATACAGAAAATTCCCAATTTTAAAGAATGAGCTTAAGAGGCATTTTACCAAGGTACACAATATCGAGAATGAAGCATATCATAATTTTCTATTTCACATGCTTTGACCTGCTCTTCTTGCAGTTCCAAAGTCGAAATTAGAGAGCGAGTCATTTTGAGCCAGTGATGAGAGGATAACAGGTAGTCTTTTTCAGAATTGGAGCAGTGATGAAAGGATAGTGTGTACACACTAGGAAAGCTTGCCGATATTTTTTTTCCTGAAAATGGAAATATGTGGAGTCAAATTACCCTTACTTTTTGTTGGGAAAACTTAGCATCAGATTACTGTGGGATTTTGGCAAATTCTAAGGTCCAGCTGCTTTTGCAGTCAAAGTTAGGCGTAGACACGCACAAGCAAGTTGGCGTTGGAGTAATCTAATAATAAATCTTTTATTTCATTATTATAAATATATATTTTTCAAATCAGGTTAAAATTTTGATATCAAATCATTGTCAGAGTCCGTGTCATTGTTGGCAGAAAAAAAGTATAGGGTAAAGGACACAGAGACTCATAATGTTTGAATAAGGGAGACAAAAACCCCCAACGTTTGAAAAAGAGACACAAAACCCCCTAAGGTTTCAAAAAAGACACTCAGACCCCAATTTGCTAACATAAATTATAATTTTAAAGTGCAATTACCATTATACCCTTATAGCATATTAAAAAATAATTGATCATTGTCCAATTTATTTCTATATTATTAATAAAATTATGAGTATAACTTCATTACTCAATTTTTTCATTTTATTTAGTACAATTAAGATTTTGCAATTATTGTTGTAACCAATTGTTTTTTATTTTGTTGATTATATAAGTTTAAATGAAGAATTGTATTGAGAATTGTTATTTTTATTATATTAGTAATCAATTTAATTTATTTTTATTCTTGAACAATGAAGTAAATTTATTTAGTTGAAGAGAAAATTTGACAAAATTAAATGAAAAAATTGGATAATGAAGTTATATTCGTAATTTATTAATAATATAAAAATAAATTGACAATGAACAATTATTTTTAATATGCTATAAGGGTATAATGGTAATTGCACTTTAAAATTATAATTTATGTTAGCAAATGGGGGTCTGAGCGTCTTTTTTGAAACCTTAGGGGGTTTTGTGTCCCTTTTTCAAACGTTAGGGGTCTCTGTGTCCCTTATTCAAACATTAGGGATCTCTGTGTCCTTTACCCAAAAGTATATACAGCCAACTCATTCATAACCGAATTTGATGTGTTGTTGAGCTTAATATTTGGGTAAGATCATTAACATATTGTCGTGAATGATATGTTTGTAGATTGAGATTGTCTTTTTGCTTTAGCTTTAGCTTTGGTGATCAAGAAACACATTGAAGAATCAGAGAGCCTAGACATTGTGAATAAGGAACTTCAGTACAAATCAACATAGAAAGGATGTATCGCCTAGATGTCAGAGATACAAGTAGCTAGTAGCTATTCCTGACTACAAGTCTACAACTAACTGAAATATGGACAATTCAATAGCACTAGCCAAACCTTATTTGAACGAAATCCAATTCTGTCAATAGAAACGGTACACAAATGGTCATATTTATAGAAACACACCTTTGCCTGCTCTTTCACATGCTGCGAGCTTTGCAGAAGATGATGGCTCTGAATTCGATCAGCCTGCCCGAAGCTGATGCATTTTTCAACACACATATACCAATAGCAATATAACTTTGAAGCTATATTTAGAACAAGAGCGATTACAAAAAACAAACACAGGCAGACAGATATTTCACAACAATGTAGCCATCTATATTAAAATTCTAGAGAAGAGGAGGAAAGAGAATTTGTGGGGGAAAGAGACTGCAGTCCATGTATTCAGTACCTATCTCAGATTACCATAACTCTCCAATATGTATCCAGAACTGCTGAACATTCAGCAATTCAACAAAAGATAATAAAACGGTACATAATTTGCTCAAATGAACAAGTCCTACAGGCTTGCTTATTGTTTGATACATATGGTGTTAACTAAAAAAAAGGCCCATTAGAAAGCATACTGTATGTCAACGCCTCCACAAATGGTGTGTAAAGCCAAAGAAATATAGTAAAATATTAAGACAGAAATCTTATACCAAAACGGATACCAATTCTATTATTTTCGTCAAGCCGAATTTTTGGTAAATTCAGATGCCTTAAAAGAATAACTGCAACATCCAAAACGTTCAAATATAAAAAAAATTTGGGAACAAATAAATACACAGACGCCTGTAGCACTAGAGACAATAGAAGGAAGGTTGCAAATGAATTCTATTGATGACACATTACAAAATCCATAGAAGCATGCATCTGATTTTTTTTTCCCAGTTAATTAAAATGTCCAAAAATTGTGATTATGCAATAGAACCAAAACAGAAGCAAATAGTAACTCAGGACTAAGGAATTGGCTTACTCAATATAAAATCATACAGATTGATAGTTAGAGGAAAAAGTAGTAAAGGGATTCTACTTCGGAAAGTTCTATCTTTTCTTTATTTTATAGAACTTCACCATATTTCAGTAGATTACTTCAACTGACCTAACAAAAATGGCACTCAAGTGTCACAAAACTACAGCAGGGTTTTTCTTGTTTTGGCCTCAACTGTTTTATGTCGAGACACAGGAGTAAGAAACTTTAATTCAGTCACATGTGACCTTAACAGAATTTCACTCCTTGGGACGGAAATACAAACTACAGGACAAAGTTTCAATAACCATAAATAAAGATGGAGAATCTGTAATTTACAAAATGAGGAGTATCCTTACAGCTTTCAGAGTTTGCTCAAGGATGTAGGCCATAGATCTCAACTTGGAAGCCAGTGTATCTCTTGACTCTTGGTGTTTCACCTCTGTTTCTCCAGAAGTTGTATTTGTTCTTGGAGCTAAGTGCGCAAAGAATATAAGTCATTCCTAAACATATAGTGCATTCAATATCACAAGCACCAAACTCAAGAGGAAGTCATGCAACTACTTAGGTGTAGCACTTTTTTGGATACTTCATTCTGACCTAACTGTTGAGACAGATGAAAACAATACATAGTTGCTTGGGTATCCTTTATCTCTGCCTCTTTGAATTTATACAAAGACACCTACCAATGCTAGAAAAGAAGCTTAATAACTGCACAGAAGTAATAACTGGTTCAGTGTTTTTTTGTCGACCCATGGCAAATGATTATGATGGAAAGTATTGTGATCTAATAGACAATGGTACTAAAATATTTCAGTTACCAAGCAGCCAATCCCACAGAATTGATGATAAATCCAGTGAGACAAACTGCAGATTCAGAATAGATGATAACTCCAGTTAGACAAATTACAGATTCATAGAGCACCAGATGCTGCTCCAGGCAACATGTAAGATAAAAATAATTTATGCTGTGGTGAGAAATATGGTCTTTAGTTCATATGTTTGTTGACACTATTTGCATCAACGTTTCACTTTCACATTGCTTTTGGTAGTGTAAATAAGAGACCATCTAGTGAAAAGTTTTATTATAGTATTTCATAAGACTATCCGTGTATCATCTACTGGCTATTTTGATCTCTGAAAAATAAATGGCTTAAACAACCAAAAATTTTATCTTTTTAATGCCAGAGAGGGAGTATCCAGAAGTTATATAAGTCGAACCTGGCTTCATTGACTATGGATACGGATGCTATTCTGGTCTCCCTGATGATCCTTATGTCCAGATTTACACAAGTCCTGAGAAATTAACCTGAACTGGCAATAGGCAGAACGCAGCTGTTGATAAATCTCTTCCATTCTCCCACCTGCTCATCTTGTCGATCCATCTCTGTAAGAACCTGTCAAAAACTAATTCATCATACATGGGAAACAAACATGGAAATGCATACAAATAGAGAGGGAGAAATTTCCAAAGCACCTGGGCAGACATCTTAGTAAATGTAGGAAAAAATCGCTGCCTACAATACTCGTTAAATAAAAGAGTGCCAAAAATAAGTGGAATAGTGAAACCGAATGCGACTGTTGACCGTGTTTAATCCCAAAAACTCCGAGAGCAATAATTTGTGTCAAGACAAGCGAGACAATTGTAGAATTGTGAGCAATGGGCCAGAATTTTCCCCCGCTTTCATAATCCGTTGTATACACATTGATTATCTGAAAAGTAATTTGATAATCAGCAATTTTTGAAGCACATGCGTGCACAGATACTCACAGAGCAATAATGAATACATAACCCATCAACGGTTCTAAGCAGATCACTTTTACTGCTTGTTCACAGACAGAATAAGTAAATGGGTCTTGCAGCTTGAGATGAGTGTGCAAAAACAAACTTGAATGCAACAAACAGTGGGGACAGTTTCCTTTCCCCACTATTAATTCTCATGAATGTTCAGCATATTACTCTTTTTTGTCTCATTAGTAACAATAAATTCCAAAAAATTCCATCCTCGTCTCCTCATTAATATTTTCTTAATTTATGGATCAAAACATATCAGATCATCAACTAGTTTAAAAAGACAATAAGAATAATCATTCCTTGAATACCCACAACAAAGCAAATGGCATGTGTGTAATGAGTCAGATGATAAAATTTATACATGGAGAAATTCCAAAATTAATCTCATATTTTCATTTAGGTCTGGAAAACACATTGCTTTTCTTCTCTTATTTTATACAGTATATTTTTCTTCACTCTTACGCAATTTTATTAGTTTGATTTGATTTCTCTGTCTAGATAATTTTGGTTTGATTTTCCAATTTAGGCAACGAGGTACTGCTAATAAATAAATTCATATGTAACATGATCACAAAAGCCAACAAATATAGTCCTAACAATTACTGTCACTGTTGTTTGAATTCAGCAACTTGTGCACAAGCTGCTGAAACAGATGATAAGAACATTATAGTTCACGTATAGTAGCTACTGAAACCAAAACTACCAATAGATGTACTCGCCGTGACCTAGACTCGGTAAACAGCAAAAAGGAGGCATGATTCAAATTAAAATTTCAGTAACCTGAGGTTAAGTACATAAAAACCTCCAATCATGGAAAATAAAAGGGAGTAAATACTCTAATATAGACAACTAAACTAATAGATTCTCTTTCACAAAATTCGAAGAAAAGCATATAAGAATTGAAGAGGATGGAAGTATTGACTGGAAATAAGAACCTGGTTTTTGTACACGAGGTAAGCAAGTACAAATATATCAGCAAGAGAAGAGGCAATATCAATGGTGCCATATACTGAACAGATGAAGCAAAAGGAAAACCAAAACATGAGCAGTTTCGAACTTCTGTATTGATATGGGAAGGATAGAAATCCATTAGGCTGATCTTCCTTGATTCTGCACACACACTTTTTCATAGTGTTGTAGACAAGACCTAGAGGTTTGCACCATTTCAACAGCCAAACTTGCCCAACCCGATGTTAAAACATACGTCATGAAGAAGCTAGCCTGCAGAAATTCATACATGAAAGTTTCAATTAGAATCATTTTTTATGTTTTTCAGCTATCTGGAAGAGAAATAAAGGAATTGTGAAATTTTTTTACTATGTCCAGTCACATTGGCTACAGGGCTACAGAATAAATCCTTGAAGACAACATTAAGTCTTGATGCAATAAGTTTTTGAGATATCTTTATTATTAATCAGATTATGGCACATATGGAAGGAAATAGACCAATTCAGAACCATGGAAAAATCACCTGTACTTGGCACAGCTGCAGCCAGTGGTTCAGTATGGTCTTAACACTTGATATTGCATTCAATTGCCCCATAATGACCCTGATAAACATTAACGAAGAGAAACATTCCAAATTGTAAAGGACAAAACTTTGATGCATGCACTCCTTTTCCTCCCACTATGTGAGACAGATCCCTCCACTGTTGAAAACAGCATCATTGTTGGTGGAACAGCATACTGAAATAAAATCAAAATGACACTTGGAAGGTAACCTGTTACCAGCTGTTTGATGTATTTCCTTCATATAAACACAAGATAAGTTCAGAGAAATTTCATATCTATTTCAAAGCCTGTCAAGTAAACAACTATGCTTTATCAACCCAAAAATTGGAAACACCTGTAATCTAAAAACATATGTTCCGGTAAAATCTTGTTTTTCTATAAATGTGCAATGTTGTCAAGTGCATTATTTTAACTTCAACAACAGTTTTTATCCATGTGTAATACTGATAGGTGAGCCATGTCTAGAATACATGTATCAGAATGACAAATATAAACACATATGCGTTTGTAATCACAGTTATAATACTTACTGTTTAAACATTCCTTTCAGAAATGGAAATGCATGTGACAGCTGGTGAAGTCGAGTCAAGCCTTGTACAAATGTTACAGGAGCAAGAAAAACGATCATGAAAGCAATAGCAGCCAGAAGTATTGCTATTTTGCGAAACCACAGTTGTCTATATGGTATACAAAGATTTGACCAAAGAACATCATTTGGTTCAGGAGCCAATTCTGTTACCCATAACATGGGATTCTCTGAGTGAATAACCTCGGCAGCAACAATGGCAGCATAACGAGTCTTAAAATAAACGAAAGCAACTGCATACTCCTGCATAAAAGACCATACCACAATAGGTCACAGTATTGCTCTGTTCCTGGAGTTTGTAAAGCTTACCAGCTCACATTGGATACATATGGGTTAGGTTCTATGGCACCGCGTTTTTGACACAAATTCATGAACAACTTTTGGATCCTTGCACTTTTAATGGTTTTTAAATCCCACGTGTTCATTGATTGCATTGCATTAATTGCATATGTCAGATTTAATCTCAACCGTTGAAAGTGTTGATCCAACAGTCAAGAATTTGTATAAACATCTTTCACTAGACCTTTACAGCAAATAGTTCATACCACATATGTCATAGTTACACAATGTTCCCTCACCGGTCACTAACATGGGAGACAACAATAGGCTCACTAAATTTTAACACCACAAATATGGTGAAAGGTATTAAAAATAGCAAATGAAATCCTAAGAACATCATAAAATATGATTTAAAGACAGATGAGAATATTCTTAGAGGCATAAACAGGTAAAGAAAGAGCATAACATTCCCTGTTAGAATTTAAAAGTGTTAAAAAAAAGAAAAGAAAAGAAAAATGCAAACATTCAGTTTACTAGTAATACATTCATGTAGCCCAACTAAAGCCTCCCAATGCTGCCATATCTATATATATTAATGGTTACAAAAAGTTGTTACCCAATCGAATTGCAATTTGCAAAACAGGAAATACAAGAATTAAGTTTTGACCGAGAGATTGAAGATGAATCAGAATAATCGTCCACAAAAGCACTTTGAAAATGCAAATGATCAAGGGTAAATATATTTTCCTATAAGCTTAATTATTTGGGATTAAAGTAATTTAACATGGTAACAGTGCCTTTATGGACAGTTTTATGTTGGAATATTTAAAATCTCTTAATAATTAAATTCCAAAACAGAAGAGTCTGAGTAATCTATGTGATTAATCCTTCGATAAAATATGGTCATGCACTGAAAGGAGTGCACTAAGAGGTAAGTTGTATTATATGGCCTTTAACTAGATGTTTAATATTTTGGGACAGATGTTCATTCTACATAAAAAAAATCAACAAGCTCAGATGTTCAAA
>VKKW01000689.1:0-22255 GCA_018350135.1 Citrus trifoliata
ATGATATATTTAGACTTTTGACGCAAATAGCTAGCTATCTTACTTATTAGTCCAGTAGTGGTCAATTTAATGAGCTAACCTGGGGATCATTTGGGAACATACAATAGTGGCTATAATAATTAGACATGTAATTAAACTATCTAATTATTTAATTCCAAATCTATTCACTAAAAGATTGGAATTGACCTTCATAATTGTATGCTCGATAATAATTCATCTCAAGCCACATTGATTTCTTTACTGCACAATCCTTTATACCACATTGATTTCTTTACTGCACAATCCTTTATACCACATTGATTTCTTTATTGCACAATCCTTTGTACCACATCATTAATTAAATTGATATCTCAACTGTCCAATCAATTTAATTACACCTTATTCCTTGATATTTACTGGTTTTCTCTCATGATTTTTTCAACATACTAAATATGTTGACACACTCTGACCAGATAATTATATGATCAAGTGCCGAAAACCCATCAAGAACGTGTTGTACAAATTCTATATTGTTAATCTATAACTCTAATACTCATAAATACTCCCCCAAGATACTGGGTAATCTAGACTACAAGTATGTGTCATGCCCATTGGTAACTCAAATGGAATAACAATTATAATCATGAAATCATAATTAACTCAAGATTAACATTACAGTAAAATTAATGTCTATGAGATTTAATAAGTCTGACAGTTATTACAAAGTTAATTAAATCTCATATGTGATCCTGTTCAATGTAGTCGTACTACATCAATAATTCATACATGATTAAAACAAATCATTCAATGAATTTATTACAGTCTATATATAAATAAAGTGCTCAACTTTATTTATCAATTGCGAACTAAATTTATTTAATCATAGATAACTTGTATTTATATTTTCTGTAAATCCACATGGTGATCACATAAATACATATAATAAGATTAATGGACTTTAATAAAAATATTAATGCAATTAAGATATTGAAAATATCTTACAATATAATAAAAAATATTTATTACAATTAAATAAACACATATGCTTTTAAAGAGCATATTTTCCCAACACCATTCAGATCCAAGTATAATTTTATGAAGTTTCTATTCTTCTGTGCTTTTTTTTTTTTTAATACACAAACATTCATCAAAACAAACTTAATAGAGATTACTTGAGCTAATCCATGGATACTCTTGCTACAAATGAATTGTAGGACAAGTCAAGTTATTATTTATGACCAGATCAATGTCACTTCTGCCTTCCCAATAGGAAATTGGCACTGTGATTGACCGATAAAAAAATCCTTTAATAGACCGGATAATGTGAAAGAAGTAACGGTTTGAATTAAATCTGATTCTTCTAATGCGTGAGATTCCTTCTTGTCTTCAACATTTTCTCCGCAGATTATCATAACTTGAGCGTGTACCTGCAAAGGCATTCCAACGTTCTTGTTAGTTTTGTGTTAGTGAATTCTAGTAAATTTAGATATGGTTTTCTCTATTATGAGTGAAAAATAACTAAAAGTCTCGTCTTAATCCTTCTGACTTGCATTTATAGATCGAAAAGCGTGGACTTAGCGAGAGATTTGATTTTAGATATAAATCTGTCTTTTCTTGTTTCTACTATATTTTAAACCATTAGATTTATAACCCTTTTTTGGGTGTGTTCAAGTTTTCGATATATGAAGTTATTAGTGATCATGTGTGCTTATTATTACATTTTTTCATTAGATCAGCAACCTTTTCGAGTTTTGTATGACTTGTCGTGTAATTCTTTATGTGATCACGTCTTGCTGCTAATGTTTTGAACGATTAAAATTACTACCTTGATGCCATTTAACTAGATTGTTGGTCTTATTCAGGCACATCGATATTTTGGTTAATGTTGCTATAGAACGCACACCGACAGGTTCACCCCAAGGATTCTTGAAATTGGATAACACATTAACTCCTTTTTGTTTGTATGATAGATTTATTTTCAATTGAGTTTGTTGTAACCTGTATTTCACTCAAGGATTTTGTGTACATATAAACCTCCCCATAAACTGATTGCTATGAAGAACTGTTGTTCAATGTACCATAGGAATACCTTTATGGCTTATAACGAACTAAATTAACTATACAGCAAAATGTGGAGCATGAAATTAAACCCAAAAAAAAATTGAAATAATTGAAGGTATATGCTTCTTGGTAGTGAGAAATAGAGATGTCATGTCCCACACATGGATGAGTTTTTCTATGATATCATAAGCCCAACTCATATTCAAAATATAATTTTTTTTCTCAATTAACATTGGATATTTTTCCTATCATCCCTAACTACATGCAGGTTGGTCATTTTTATTAGTCCCTATCATATGGTAAAATAGTGTGAGACTACTCTTGCAAGATTTTGGTTATGATACTATATGGAAGTCCATGGCCTAACTCACATATAGTAATTAGTTCAAGAGTTAAGAATTACCTTAGAATTATATAAATATCTAAAGGTTCGTTACAACTAATATGAGATTTTTCTCTTAACACCCTCTGTCACGTGCAAGTTAGTCTTTCTACATAATCCTTGTCATATGAAAAGGTAGCGCGATTCAACTTGTGGATGAGTTTGGCATCAATAGCACATAGAGGCTTGTGTCTAATTCATACTCAAAATTCAGCTTATAAATTGAAAATTATCTCAAACTTATAAATATTAAATAGGCCTAAAGTAAGTTGTCTAATATGAAACTACAAATATTTTCTATAGTAAATTATCTTATAAATTTAGTAAAATTTTATTTAGCCCATCTGTCTAAATGCGGAACTACCAAACTTAGTTTACTCAAAATTATCAATTTATTGAGGTTTTCCTATTGTGCAACTCATATTTAAAAAAAAAAAAAAACTGGTGCTACATGTTTCAACGACTCGTCTAAACTGACCTCCCCATATATGTTATAATTAATACACTGTAGTCTTCCCAATAATTATTCTAAATATTTCATAGTAAATTACTTGATAACTTGCATAGTTTCCAGTCAAATTAGAACGAAGAAGCCAATATAATTCCTTCAAAAAGTTAAAAAGAAAAAATTATGTTCTTGGTATAATTACACTGCTTTGAATTTTATCAAGCTGACAACTAGGAAATAAGTGTCGAGACTTCAACGAATGACTCAATATTAAGTGAATAATCAACTCCACGTGTTCTTGTGGTAAAATAATATATAGTTTTTTTTTTTTGTAATTTTTTGGTCAAAGAATATATGCTTGAATACAATTGAGTTAACGAGATCTATGCCATGACTAAATGTGATCTTTCTGATCTGTACATTAAACAATGAAAAATTATATTCAGCCCATCAATTAGCGAGACTCACCTCAATCCCACCAAAGCGATTTTATTGTGCAAAATTTAACCATCAATTCAAAAGTTAGAGTAATTTTATTATTATTTTAACTTCTGTTTACTCTTCATATGGGATTGCTGGGGTTGGAGTGAGCTCCTTCTCACTATCATTACTCTAAATTAACCAATTCAGCTCTCATGCATGCCCACATCAATTTTCTTAACGTAAGCGACGGGTTTGATTTTTCTTAATAAAATTTTCACTTCTATCAATTCTACACAATTATTTCAAGTATAATATATTATATATATTTGCTTTACTACGACAAGTTGATCCTTTTCTTGCGTATAAATCACATTGTAATCATTAATTATTTCGAGAAAGAGAAACAGCAAGAAGTTTTTCCATAACCGAGAGTTCAGAGATTCATTGCTTTTAATTGTATCAAGATTCAAGCCGACAACTTAGAAAGCGAAATGTTATAAGAGTCTCAACTTCACCGAACAATTACTATTTAATGCCACTAGTTCTTACTTATTCAAATTATTAGTTGTTGACTAGTTGAAATCTGTACCATGTGTCTAATGGATATTGCTCAGCATATTCAACAAATCTCATGCCCATATCATTTTTTCACCCTTTCACGTAGTACAAAATTAGCCCTATACAAAACAAATGCAGCCAACCACCGTTGCAGTGGCCGGCCGTCGATTCCCTCAACCAAACACTATAATATAGACTTTAGGCAAACATATATTATTTTAAACGACGAATACAATTTCGGTGGCTGAAACCTTTGTCATGACGATTTATTTTATGCCATACAATTAACTATACCTTGACTAACTTGCAATTTTCAGATAATTAAATATACCTTGACTAGCTTGTCATTTTCAGAGAGACTAAGTTTGAAGTTTCAAAAAAAAAAAAGGCTTCTTGTTGCAAAGCGGATCGTTTTCATGTAGCTTGAAGCAATTAATCACCTGAGGCAAGTACAACGGCGACAAGGTGCAAAAAGCGATGACCTGTTCAAATTCACAATTAATTGGTCACTCCAAATGTCGCATCATTAATTCTTTTCCAACAATTTTCAGTCAACTCCCTTCTACCAACCATCATCTGACTTGTCGTTGGCTAGAATCTACCAAAAGCCCTTAAGAGTGGGGTCCGCCTAAGTTACATTTCGCGTAACTTGCGGCTGACCCCCAAAATATCAATTAGCCCCGTATGCTTTATATTATTTATAATTTATTTATAAGAATTATAAAATTTTGTCTTGTAAAATATCGTTGAGCCTCTTATACTATGTTTTATTTTATTGAAACCCTTATTAGAATACTAATTTATCCCCAATAATTTTAAATTTTCAAAATACCCTCCATTTAATTAAAAAAATTTAATAGTTATTAAATAGATTATAATTATAATAATATAATATAATTAAATAGATAATAATATAATTATTATAATTATAAATATAATTATAATTTTTAAATGGATTATTATTATTATTAACAACAAGAATAAAAAGTATTATAATTAATTAATCTATTAACAATAATTAATAATAATTCTTAGTTAAAATGTCAATAATAATAATAATAATTAACAATAATTATTATTAATAATTAATTTTTTGAATAATAATAACAATAAAAATAATTATAATATAAAATAATAATTATAATAAAATTAATTAAAGATTTTATAATAATTTGTTACTATTTAACTCATTCCGATATTTATTATAAGACAAAATAAACACATAAATGGTAATATAGTTTATTCTAATTACGACTCATGCAGTTTAAATAAATAAATTATTTTGATTCCAATTCTTCATTTTAATTATAGTTATTCCAATTCTAACTCATTATGTTTCCAGCTAATTTCGATTCCTTTTTAATGACTGCACTATAAAATTGTAGATCACTTTATATTCAATTAGATCACTCTATATTATTTACAGTTTTTTTATAAGTACTATGAATTTTATAGTGCATTCACTAAAAATGAATAAAAATTAACTGAAAACATAATAAGCTAAAATCGAAATATCTAGAATTCAAATGAGAAATTGGAATTAGAATAATTTATTTACTTGAACGGTAGGAATCATAATTAAAATGAGCTGTATTACCATTTATGTGCTTATTTTGTCTTAGAATAAAAATCAGAATAAATTAAATTGTAACAAATTAGTAAAAAATCCTTCATTAATTTTGTGTTCAGTGAAACGAGGGAAAACAAATCAACAATCAAGCTATTTGTCAAACAAATCAACAATCGGAACCCTAACCTCTGGAAAGATCCATTGAAATTCATACCGGAACGTCATATTGGTTCAGTGGATGATCATCATCATCAAGTAGAGTTGGCGGAACCAGAATTAAGATTCCTTTCATTCAGCAGAGGAAGACGCGGTTGCGTGGGCATGGCACTTGGGTCCGAGATGTCTGTAATGCTTTTGGCAAGGCTTCTTTAAGGGTTTGATTGGAGCACGCCATCGGATGAGAAGATTGACCTCTCCGAGTCAAAATACGACCTCCTATTGGCTAAGCCGTTGCATGCTCGTGCAAAGCCCGCTTGCCTGCTGATTTATATCCAACTAAGGGTACATTTGAGATTGAGGTGCCGTAACTTTTAAGCTACAGTTGCTGTGGAAAAAAAATTGTTACTATAAAACAAAAGTTAGAAATATATAATAAATTTAAATTTAAAATAATAATTTTGATAAAATTATTAAAGATATAATAGATTTTCCATTATGCAAGTGAAAAATCATATCAACATAACTTCCAAGTTACAACAGTTAATGTTTACCAAACACTTTAATACTGTAACTTTTAAGTTACAGCTGCCCGATCTCAATCCCAAACACACCATAATAATTAAATGATGAGAAGTTATTTAACCTCATATTAAAATTCTTGAATTGTATATGATGCCAACAATTCTTTATGTTATCTTAATTCTTTAATTTAATGTAATTCTCTATTATCTCACGATTTATCTATCTTGAAACTTTGCCATCTCGAAATACATCTTTCTCTCTCTCCATCCTTATCCAAATACAATTTTCTGAAGTTTCTATTCTTCTATATTGTGTTTTTTTTTAATAAACAAACGTTCATCCATGGATACTCTTAGTACAGATGAATTTGTAGGACAGCTCAGGTTATTACTTGTGACCAGATCAATGTCACTTCCGCCTTCCCAATAGAAAATTGGTACTGTTGACTGAAGGATAAAAAATCCTTCAATAGACTAGATCATAACACGAAAGAAGTATCGGTTTGAATTAAACTTGCTTCTTCTGAATGCGTGAGATTCCTTCTCGTCTTTAACATTTTCTTTGCAGATTATCGTAACTTGAGTGTGTACCTGCAAAGGCGTTCCAATGCTCTTGTCAGTTTTGTGTTCAGTGAATTCTAGCAAATTCAAATCTGGTTTTCTCTTTTTTGAGTGAAGAAATAGCTAAAAGTCCCTTTCAATCCTTTTGACTTGTATTTATAGATCGAAAAGAGTGGACTTAACAAGAGATTTGATTTTAGATATAAATATCGGCCTTTCCTTGTTTTTGTTATATTTTACACCATTTGATTTTATAACCTTTTTTGGGTGTGTTCAAGTTTTCGATACATGATGTTATTAGTAATCATGTGCACTTATTATTACATTTTTTCATTAGATCACCAATCTTTTCCGAGTTTTGTATGGCTAGTCGTGTAATTCTTTATGTGATCAGTCTGGTTTTACTCTAGTTTGGATCCTGAGTAATCTTACTTGTTCTTAGATATATTCCTTAAAATATTTTTAGACACATGGCAAAATATTTTGGCACTTACATTTGCTATTTTTGTTATTTATTTCTATATTATATTGTTTGCTCTGTCTTTTATTTTTTATTTTTTATTGGCAATATTTTTGCTGCTAATGTTTTGAACGATTCAAGTTACTACCTTGATGCCATTTAACTAGACTGTTGGTCTTATTTAGGCACATCAATATTTTGGTTAATGTTGCTATAGAATGCACACCAACAGTTCGAGCCCAATGATTCTCGAATTGGATAACACATTAACTCCTTTCTTTTTGTATGATAGATTTATTTTCAACAAGGTTAATTTGTCATAATCTATTTCACTCAAGGATTGTGTGTACATATAAATGTTGAGTGTTAGAAAATGTATTTTTATAAAGGAGAAAAACGTCATTTTACATTTCAAATCTTACTAACAACCCTTACTTTTATGTATTTAAGATTCTTGTAATTTAATTATGTGTGTTTTATTTTAATTAAGTATTTTATGTATTTTAGGGGCATCATAGTCATTTAATAATAAACAAGAGATCAAATGGCAAAACGGACATCACTTTTGAACTCAGGACAGTCGAAAATCTTAGGAGGAGTATAAAAAGAAAAATGACACTATTCACATGTACGGTATTGTCTACGTTACTATTCATGACACTGTTCACATAGACGGATTGATGACGTGTCATTGACCGATGATGTGGCATTAACTGATGAGGTGTCATAATCCTGTTTGACTAAAATTCTTAGGCACTGTTGATGGTGACGTGGTAGCATATTAGTGGACCAAGAAACGCGTATACGGTACATGCAACACATGAGATTATTTTCAACCAAACCGCGTACTGTTCAAACCGCGTTATTGTTCAAATCGCGTGGTCAAACCGCATACTATTCACAGGTATTGTTGACTGATGACGTGGCGCAATCCTAAGCGTCCAAACTGTTTTTAATCCGATGGTCATGATTTACTCAATACATCTATAAAAAAAAGGACCTCTCCCCCCTAATTTGGCATCTTTGAATCCATTTTTGGGATCAATTTTCTATAATTCCTTCTCCATTTTATATTTTCTACGTATTTTAATAAATTCTCATTTTGTCCATAGTTCAATTATGAGTAGCTAATTTTCTTTCAAGCTTGGGTTGAAGGTGAAGTCTCAACATGTGTCACGGGCTTTATTTGGTAAATTTATTTTCTCTTCCCCTCTAATTTTTGTGGATGATTTGACTTTTCGTCGACAAATAATAATAATTTTGTTTAGATACCGCTCTGGTTATTATTATTTGGCACGATAAGCCCTTAGCACCATATTAATTAGAGCGTGATTCATGAGGTGTGGATTCCCCCCTCATGATTTAATTGGTATTAATAAGGAATATTTAGTCCATGGTGCATGTTGATACGGATCCAGAAACCCAAGTACGTTATTTCAATAAATTTCTGTTCAATTTATTCTCGCCATTTAAATTCCAATTTTAGGATAATTTACTTCACTTTCACCACAAATCCAACCACCCATTTACAAAATTAATTCTACATATAATTAAAATTCACTTCCTCGTGAGATCGACATTCGTCACCATTAGTCTATATTACAATAGATTCGTGCACTTGCGAGTTTAATAAAATTTGCACAACAAATTTTTAGCGTCATTGCCGGGGAGGTAAGTTATTTTAATTTGTAAAATTAATTTTTGTAAAAAAAAATTCTTTTAGTTATTTTTTTTCTTGTAATTTTTTTTAATTTAAAAAAAAAGAGTGAATTTACATTTTGAGCTAAGAATTTTTTTTCTCTTTTCTTTAAAATTCTGTAATTTAATTTTCAAGTTATTTTTCTTTATAATTTTTTTTATTTTATTAATTTATTTCACGTATTTGTTTTAGTGTGTTTTTATAGAAAGGTTGTAACAACGCGATAATGTTAGTATCATAATTTCTGCTTCTTCTTTATTTGTATTTATTTTGTTCCCATTTATTTTTTGTTCCTTGCATGCATGGTCTAGGTCATTATTACATAATCTTGAACCTATAGATCTTGAAGTAGAAAAAACACTTCGTAAACACAAGCAGGTTAAAAATAAATTTGGAATGGATTTACAAGCACCACAGGAGAGACCATTTAAGGACTATTTTAGTCCCTTAGCTAATTTGAGTACATCATGCATAAGATACCCAAATGTAACTGTTAGGAGTTTTGAACTAAAAGCCAGTGTGCTAAATTGTCTCCCAACATTTTATGGCCTAGAAAATGAGAACCCATATAATCATATGAATGATTTTCATGCTATTTGTCAAACTTTTAAATATGAAAATTTTTCAGACGATGATGTTAACCTCAGATTATTCCCATTTTCTTTAAAGGATAGAGCTCGTTCAAGACTTAATACATTGCCTGCTAATAGCATTATATCATGGGAACAAATGATAACTAAATTTTTGAATAAATATTTCCTAGTGCATAAAACCAATGCTATTCGTAGGGAAATATCAGAGTTTACTCAGAGAGAGAACGAGCAGTTTTTCGAAACTTTGGAGCGATTCGATGGGTTACTCTTAAAGTGTCCACATCATGGGTACGAGAAATGACACCAATGCCAATACTTTTTGGAGGGATTATTGCCGAATGTGTAAGAATGGCTAATGGCAACAAGTGGAGGAGAGCTAATGTCAAAAAGTGCATCAGAGATTTGAGAATTCTTCCAGCGACAAGCAGATAATTCCCAACAATGGAGTCGATCACTCAGGAATACTAGAAGAATTAAGGGAGTAAATGAGGTTCACATTAGCGAGCCAACTTCGGGAATCAAAGAAGTTAAGGAAATGGTTGAAGGTCTCTCTCGGCAAATAACATCGTTAACGACTGCTACAACAGAACCACATGACCATGACTCATACTCAGATCAAGCCAATGCCATAGGTGTAATGAGAAAGCCATTAAATTACAACACATACTCCAACACATATAACCCTGGATGGAGAGACCCCCTCAATTTTTCATGGTCTCAAGGATTCCAACAGAATGGACCAACAGCTCCAACTCCACCAATACAACCAATTCCTCAAGTTCCTCAAGCCTCTCAGCCCTCATTTATACTATACAATCAGAACCAGAATTACACTCAACCCAGACCATGGGAGGATTCATTCCAGAATCTCAAAAATCTTACTCACTCTACGATTGAGCAACAGAACCGCACCATTGATGGACTGCGAAATGAGTTGAGAGCAGGTTTCAACTCACAAGCACAATCAGTTTCAAACCTCAAGAAGATGCTGGGACAACTTATTTCTTCAGTTCAGACCTTGGCAATGACTGTTGAGAAAGGTAAGTTTCCAAGTCAACCAGTGCTTAATCCTAAAGGAGTTCATGAAGCAAGTACCAGTTCACCACAGCAGCATGGAGAGGTCAAAGCAATCATGATCTTGTGAAAAGAAAAAGAAGTCGACAACAAAGTGGAGAGGCCGGTGACAAAAGAAAATCAAATTGTACCTGTGAATGTTGAGGACTCACCACCGGAGGAAAAAGAAAAAACCAACCCACGAGAATATGTTCCTAAAGCTTCATTTCCTCAAAGATTAGCTAAAGGAAAGAAGGGAAAATTCACAGGTGAGATTCTTGAAATCTTCAAATAAGTAAGTGTTAACATCCCTTTACTTGATGCTATAAATCAAGTTCCATCTTATACCAAATTTTTTAAAGACCTTTGTACTAAAAAGAGAAATATTCATGTAGTATAGGGAACTACATAATTGAGAATAATTTGTTGGATTTAGGAGATAGAGTAAATCTGTTACCTTATTCAGTATTTGTGAAACTTGGACTGGGAGAATTACCCCAACTCCATTGGTGTTACAACTTGCAGATCGGTCCACGAAAATACCCTGTTGTATTGTGGAGGACGTGCTTATCCAGGTAAACAGGTTTTATTTTCCTGTTGATTTCATTGTAATTGACACTCAACCTATCCAAGATTCAATGAAGCACATCCCCATTATCCTAGGCCGACCTTTCTTGACAACTGCAGATGCTTACATTCAATGCAGGACCAGAAATATGCAGTTGTCCTTTGCCAATAAGACTATGGAGCTAAACATCTTCAGCATTGCCAAACAACCACACAATGCAGATGATAGAATTATTGATGTGGATTTAATTGAAGAATTAGTTGATGACACTTTTGTTTCAAACCTTAGTGATGACCCTTTACAAACATGTTTAACTCACTTTAGTTTGGATTTTGATATTGACAGATCAATCGATCAGGTCAACGCTCTACTTGACTCAACACCATCCATGGATACGAATAACTGGAAGTCAAGAGTTGAACAACTAGAAACATGAGAGAAGAAACTCATCCCATCATCAGAATCACCACCGAAACTCGAGCTCAAACCATTGCCTAACACATTGGAATATGCGTTTTGGGGGGAAGAAAGTGCTCTACCGGTAATCATCTCACCATCCCTAAATGACGAACAAAAAAGTAAGTTGTTGGATATTTTAAAAGAGTATAAATGAGCATTTGGATGGACCATAGCATATATTAAAAGTATAAACCCAGTAGACTGCATGCATTACATTCACCTTGATGAAAATGCTAAACTTACTACGGAAATGCAACGTCGGTTAAATTCTAAAATGAAATAAGTTGTTAAGACTGAAGTCATTAAGCTATTAGACGCAGGTATCATTTACCCAATTTCTGATAGTTCATGGGTCAGTCATGTACAAGTTGTCCCCAAAAAGTCAGGAGTTACAGTAGTCACGAATGCCGATAATGAATTGATACCCACTAGAGTGACTACAGGATGACGTGTATGCATTGATTATAGAAAGTTGAATTCTGTCACACGTAAAGACCATTTTTCTTTACCATTTATCGATTAAATGCTTGATAAATTAGCAGGCCATGAATTTTATTGCTTTCTAGATGGCTACTCAGGATATAATAGATTCTCATAGCACCAAAAGATCAAGAGAAAACTACTTTCACTTGTCATTTTGGTACAATTGCATATAGGAGAATGTCATTTGGATTATGTAATGCACCTATTACATTTCAACGATGCATATTGAGCATTTTTTCTGATATGATTGAACGATTCCTTAAAGTCTTTATAGATGACTTTTCTGTCTTTGGTGACTCGTTTGATCAATGTTTACATCATCTAACACTAGTTTTGCAGAGATGTATCGAGAAGAACTTAGTCTTAAATTGGGAGAAGTGTTATTATATGGTAAAATAAGGTATTATTCTCGGTCACACCATTTCGAGCAAAGGTATTGAGGTTGACAAAGTTAAGGTGAATCTCATTTTTAATCTTTCTCCACCCAAAACAGTTAGAGAAGTAAGATCTTTGCTTGAGCATGCTGGTTTTTATAGACGCTTCATTAAAAATTTTATCAAAGTTTCTAGACCCTTATGCAATTTACTTACTAAGGATGTACCTTTTGTCTTTGATGATTCATGTATTTTGTCATTTGAAAAATTAAAGCAGTTGTTGACATCATCACCCATCATTCAGCCCCCAAATTGGAGCTTACCATTTGAGCTCATGTGTGATGCATCTGATTATGTAGTAGGAGCAGTATTAGGACAAATGATTGATCGAATTCCCCATGTTATTTGTTATGCTAGTATGACATTGAATGATGCACAGTTAAACTATTCAACTACTGAAAAAGAAATGCTAGCAGTAGTGTTTGCAATGAAAAAATTTCGATCTTATCTCATTAGTTGTAAAATAATTGTATTAACAGATCATGTTGCTCTTAAATATCTTCTCACAAAGAAATATGCAAAAGTTAGACTAATTCGTTGGGTGTTATTTTTGCAGGAATTTGACTTGGAATTTAAAGATAAGAAAGACACAGAAAATGTTGTGGCGGACCATCTCTCTCGTCCCCATTTTGACACAATTACAGAGCCATTAATATTGAATGAGTCATTTCGACACGAACAATTAATGAGTGTGGAAGTATTACTTTGATATGCTGATATAGTTAATTATCTTGTTATAGGTCAACTTCTAGAGCATTGGACCAACCAAGACAAAGTCAAATTTTTTACAAAAATAAAGAATTTCTTTTGGGATGACTCGTATTTATTCAAGTATTGTACATATCAAATTGTTAGATGATGTGTCCCAGAAAATGAAATTCAGAATATTCTTTCATTCTGGCATGAATAAGCTTGTGGAGGCCATTTCAGTGCTTACACTTTCTGTTCTTCATGTGATAAGTGTCAACGAATGGGGAGCATTACACGAAAGAACATGATGCCACTAAATCTAATTTTAGTGGTTGAGATTTTTGACATATGGGGTATCGACTTCATGGGACCCTTTCCTCCTTCTTTTGGCCATCAATACATATTGGTTGCTGTTGACTACATATCGAAATGGGTAGAAGCAATTCCATGTAGAACCAATGATCACAAGGTGGTGATAGGATTTTTGAAAAGCAATATTGTTTCACGTTTTAGATTCCCTCTAGTGATAATCAGTGATAGTAGTGCCCACTTTTGTAACAAAGCATTCAAACCTCTTTTGACAAAGTATTCAATCACTCACAAAGTGGCGACCCCATATCATCCGCAAACCAATGGCCAAGTTGAGATCTCCAATCGAGAAATAAAGCACATATTAGAAAAGACGGTGAGGCCAGACATAAAAGATTGGTCATTAAGACTTGATGATGCATTATAGGCATATAGAACGACTTTCAAGACCCCGATTGGGATGTCACCCTACAGGCTAGTGTATGGAAAAGCTCGCTACCAACCTGTGGAACTCGAGTATCGTGCGTATTGGGCCATCAAGAAATTCAACTTTGACATGCAGCAAGCCAGCTCAGAAAGAAGATTACAACTGGCAGAACTTGAAGAAATTCATAATGATGCATACGAAAATGCCAAGATTTACAAGCAACGAATGAAAGTCTTCCACGACGAGCAAATTATGAGAAAATCTTTCACTCCAGGTCAGAAAGCGCTTTTATTCAATTCTCACTTGCAACTATTCCCAGATAAGTTACGCTCTCGATGGTCAGGTTCCTTTATTGTTCATACTATTTTTCCACATGTGGCAATTGAGATTAAAGACCCAAAGAATGGCGTTACGTTTAAAGTTAATAGTCAAATATTAAAGCCATATCTAGAGTACCAACCACATGGAGAATATACCGAAATAAATTTGAATGACTTACCAGATTTGAATTGATTTTTTTTCTTTTCGATAATTTGATTTTTTTTTCTTTTTATTATTCTTTTGCTAATTGAAATTATTTTTGCATAAGTGTGTTTGTTTAATTAAAAAGTTTTCTCTTATCATTGTTAATCATGAGTCTCTTCCTTAAACCGTTCCTCCTAAACATTCTTAAATCACTTCAACGTGTAAAATCTCATCTCAAAAGGCAGATTCAATTTTGTAAAACACATCGCATTTGGGCTCTACAACCACCAGAGTTAGTAGCCTATGTTAAGGGTTTAGAAAGCCAACTCAGAGATATTGAGAGAAGTATTTACGACATCCAGTTGGAGCTTGAGGTAAATTCAATAAAAGGACAATTTTAAATTTTCTTTGTGTGTTTTAATTTATTTTTCTGTTTGTGTGCTTTAGTTTGTTACCCCGGTGAAGTGGCGGATAACGGCACTCCATGACAATTAAGTCGGTTACTTCAGTTTCCATTAATAACTGATATTCTGAGGCGAAGGTATGGACAGAAACGAGACTCTAGCGAAACTTCACAAGCGATTCCCTTCACTTCCTCAAAATGCCCTCCTTACAATCTATAAAACTCGGTCTGAACGCATGCGATTGCTCATGAGGAATAACATACTTGCTGCTATCCGTTGGTTAATCGAGGTGAAAGTACGATTGGCAGGTGAGTTACCTCCAAAATATATTGCATACATGCCTGGTTGTGGTAAAAGAAATCATGCAAGAAAACGACGAGCTCGAAGAATTTCTGTTGCTTGTCATAAATGTGCCAGAATGAGATGCGATAAAAAACCATGTTCTTTAGGAATGGTGTCTGATAACAGGAAAGATAAGATTCAATTCATTAGGGATGGCTTGAATAAGGAGTCATTGGATGATATTCTATTGTCTCTTGAAATGCATCCCAGTGGATATATACAAGGAGCAATTCTCCAGTTATGACCATTATTCCAGAAAGAGCATGCACGATATAATCTCGGGAATCTGACTATAAATGACATTGTTTGCCAGTTTATAAGAAAACTGGATGGGAAGCCTATCATCGACCCATAGAGGGTGTTCAAGCTGTTTCTGGACATAAAACCAGAGGAAGATATGAGCCACAGTCGCAACTACCTATAAATATCCTTTTACTTTACTGTTATTTTATTTCACTGTTGTTTTATTGTTTGCATTATTGTCTTTAATAATTTTATTGCTGTTTGTTTTTTCCTTTTTGACTCACGAGTCATGTGCTTTACGCGTTATTTGACACTTACATGCCACCTCATACACAGTTGTGACCCACTGTCACCAAAATTCTTAAATATAATTTTTTTTCAAGCACTCACAAATTGTTTTTCAAAAGTATCGCAATGACAACTACTCCAAATAGACAATTCAAGAACATTTGTGTGTTTTCTAAATTTAATTATGGCAAACATAAAGAGTTCGTTAAGGCAACCATAGATTTTAGTCGAAGTATAGCAAAGAGAAAATTACACTTGGTGTATAAAGGAGGTAACCGAGTGTTATCAAAAATGGTCTCAAAAGCTGTTTTTATCAAAGGAAGTCAAGTGTTAGGCATCATCTCAAGAGCCCTAAAACCATTGGGCAGTTTGTCTGACTCATCGACTAGAGAATAGTTAGTCGTCTCAGGTATGCAAGAAAGAATAACTGAAATGCTTAATCATGTTGATACTTTTATTTTCTTTTCAGGAGATCTTGCAACACTAAAGACACTTATCATACTAGCATCTTGGGCTCATCTGCACATTCACCAAAAACGCATCGGTTTATTAAATGTCAATACCTTTTATGATGGTTTTATCGAATTTCTTAACCATGTAATAAAAAATTATTTCATTCCTTCCAATGCGAAAAAACTTTTTATTTGTGTTCACATTGCTAATGAACTACTTGATCTGTTACAAACTTATAAACCGGAGCCAAACCCCTGGATCTTTGTTTTAGAGCGTCCAAATAATGATAGTAACAGTAGCAGCAGTAAGAAGTACAAATTAAATTTAACTATTCGCCTGTAAATATTTTCTTATGTGTTGCACCACCCAAGTGATGTCTTCTAAACTCTACTTCTTTTCTTTAAAACATTAAGGATAATGTTTCGTTCTGGTTAGGAGGAGGGAATAGTGGACAATTGTAGAATATTGGTTAATTTTTTACTATTTTTTGTTGTAGAAACTAACTGTTGCTAACTTTTTGTGTTGAGGATAGCTGAATATGGAGTGTAGTAACTCTAGAAACGCTTCTTCATCGTTTAAAAAAAACCAAAAAAAAAATTAGACTTTTTCTTTTTCTTTATTAAGTTTTAATGTTCATTTTTCTTCTTCTTTTTAATTTCTCCTTTATAAATATACATTTTCAAATTTTTGAGTCGAAAATGGTTGAATATGGAATGTAGTGCCTCTAGAAACGCATCTTCTAAGTTAAAAAAAAATATTTTCTTTTTCTATCATTTTAAGTGTACTTTTTCTAATTAGTTTTTCTTCATCATTTTCACATTTCTACATGTATATTTTCATTTCATGCTTAGAATAGGTTGGGGGGTAAAATGTTGTTTGAAACAAAAAAAATTGTATGATTGGTTTTAACATTGGATGACATGATGAATTTCAAATTTTAGTATTTGTATTATCTTTGGTCTTAAGTGATGTTACGCCATGTTTGCTACTTTACATGTTGATGTCGGAGACAAATGTGGAAGCTTGATGGAATGAACATGTCATAATAAGTACCAAGTGAATTTTGAGCCTATTATTTTTCTTAGAGAGTAACCATTTTGTTCATTCTTTATACAGCTTAGCAATTTATTATTTTATACACGATCTATAGATTTCTTTTGAGTTAACCCTTAAAAAATTATAAAATAAAATAAAAAGAAAAAATGTGTGTTGCTACATTTGGAAGCTCGTCTAACTAGTAGATATAGACGATTATTTAGAACCCTAAAAGACGATGGGAGGCCATCTTTGATCCGTTTGAGCATTTCTAGCCATCCCTTTTATCAAATATCCATAGTTAACCTTTTTTAGCCTTAAAAAAAAAACTTTTCTTACCCTTTTGAGCCTTAAAAAAAAAAAACTTTTCTTTGTCAAACTTATCATCTTGACCCACTCCGATTTGGAGTATTACCTAATATCTTACAGGTTCCATCACCTATTTATATTTGAGAAAAATGTAAATAAACATTTTGTACAGTGAAGTTATGCCCAACAAAAAAAGATATATATTGTTGTTTCAAAAATAAAAATAACAATAATAGGTGAAATTCACCTTGCAACTTCCAAAAAAATAAAAAAAATCTCTACATTTTTCTCAAACATACATTTTGTTTTCCTTATTTTCCTTCTTTGTTAGCCACATCTCTAGCCTACGTTACGTTCTAATAAAAGTCCTTCTTGATTTTAGGGAATTATAATCTGAACTAGAAGCTAGTTATATGGGCTCAAAAAATGTAGTGGTGCATAAAAAAAATTAATAAATAAATAAATTGAGTTGACTAACATTTTTATTTGATTTGGGATCGTATTATTTCTAAGCTGAGAGCATATTTCTGTTATCTTGGCGAGAGCATGTGATATCACTTCTTTATCATTGTCTCTCAATTACCATTCATTGGAGTGACTATTTTTATTGGGTTTAATTTCTTTGTGAGAGTGTCACTACTTTCAGTAAGATTTTGGGGTTTGACATGTCATTCTTGAAAGTAGTTATGACAAAGTCTACTGGGCTTATTCATGTGGATGGTCGATGTGGGTGTGATGTTGCATTAGACTGGAGATAATGCATATACTTTTATTTGATTGCTATCATTAATCTAATTGAATAAACACGAGTATTTCTAAAAAAAAAAATCGTTTTGGATTTGAATTTTGTTTTCGCGTTATTTGCTATGGACTAGAAATAAGCTGGTTGGGGGGTGTGTTGAGTGTTAGAAAATGTATATTTATAAAGGAGAAAATCGTCATTTTACATTTCAAGTCTTACTAACAACCCTTACTTTTATGTATTTAAGCTTCTTGTAATTTAATTATGTGTGTTTTATTTTAATTAAATATTTTGTATATTTTAGGGGCATCATAATCATTTCACAATAAACAAGAGATCAAACGGCAAAACAGACATCACTTTTGTACTCAGGACAGTCGAAAACCTTAGGAGGAGTATAAAAGGAAAAATGGCATTATTCACATATACGGTACTGTCTATGTTACAGTTCACGACACTGTTCACATAAACGGATCGATGACGTGGCATTGACCGATGATGTGGCATTGACTGATGAGGTGTCATGATCCTGTTAGACTAAAATTCTTATGCACTGTTGATGGTGAGTGACAACATATTAGTGGACCAAGAAACGCGTGTACGGTACATGCAACACATGGGATTATTTTCAACCAAACCGCGTACTGTTCAAACCGCGTGGTCAAACCACATACTGTTAACTGATGGCGTGGCGCAATCCTAAGCATCCAAACTGTTTTTAATTCGATAGCCATAATTTACTTAATGTATTTATAAAAAGGGGACATCTCCCCCCTAATTTGACATCTCTGAATCTATTTTTGGGATCCATTTTCTGTAATTTCTTCTCCATTTTGTATTTTCTACGTATTTTAATAAATTCTCATTTTGTCCCTAATTCAATTATGAATAGCTAATTTTCTTTCAAACTTGGGTTGAAGGTGAAGTCTCAACATGTGTCATGGGCTTTATTTGGTAAATTTATTTTCTCTTCCCCTCTAATTTTTGTGGATGATTTTAATTTTCATCAACAAATAATAATAATCTTGTCTAGATACCGCCCTAATTACACCGGCTCCCTAATACAAGGTTATTATTATTTGGCACAATAAGCCCTTAGTACTATATTGATTAGAGCGTGGTTCATGAGGTGTGGATTCCCCCCTCATGATTTAATTGGTATTAATAAGGAATATTTAGCTTATGGTGCATGTTGATACGGATCCAGATACCTAAGTACGTCATTTCAATAGATTTCTCTTCAATTTATTCTAACCATTTAAATTCCAATTTTAGGATAATTTACGTTACTTTCACCACAAATTCAATCACCTATTTACAAACTTAATTCTACATATAATTAAAATTCACCTCCTCGTAGGATCGACACTCGTCACCATTAGTTTATATTACAATAGATTGGTGCACTTACAAGTTCAATAAAATTTGCACAATAATAAACCTCTCCAGAAACGGATTTCAATGAAGAATTGTGTTCAATGTAACGAACTAAATTAACTAGTACAATAAAAACTGGAGCTTGAAATTAAACCCAAAATAATAATAATAATAATAATTTAAAGTTTGTGTTTCTTTGTAGTTAGAAATAGAGATGTCATGGCCCACTCATGAATGAGTTTTTCTATGATATCATAAGCCTAATTCACACTCAATATTTTTCTCAATTAACATTGGATATTTTCCCTATCATCTCTAATTATATGTTAATTGATCATTTTTATTAGTCCCTATCATCTGGTAAGATTGCGTGAGCCACTCTTACAAGATTTTAGTTATGATACTATATAAAAGTCTATGGCCAAACTCATACATAATAACTAATTCAAGAGTCAAGAATTACCTTAGGGTTATATAAATATCTAAACGTTCATTACAACTAATAAGAAAATGTTCTCTTAACACCCTCTATTACGTGCAACTTGACCTTTCTACATAATCCTTATCATATGAAAAGGTGGCGTGATTTCACTTGTGGATGAGTTTGGCATCGATAGCACATAGAAGCTTGTGTCTAATTCATACTCAAAATTTAACTTATAAATTGAAAATTATCTCAAACTTATAAGTATTAAATAGGCCAAGACTAAGTTGTCTTATATGAAACTACAAATATTTTCTATAGTACATTATCTTATAAATTTAGTAAAATTGTATTTAGCCTATGTGTCTGAACATGAAACTAGCAAACTTAGTTTACTCAAAATTATCAATTTATTAAGGTTTTCCTATTGTGCAACACATACTTTAAAAGAAAAAAAATGGTGCTGCATGTTTCAACGACTCGTTTAAACTGACCTTCCCATATATGATATAATTAATACACTATAGTCTTCCCAAATAATTATTTTAAATTTTTCATAGTGAATTACTTGATAACTTACATAGTTTCCAGTCAAATTAGAAACAAAGAAGTCAATATAATTCCTTCAGAAAGTTAAAAATATAATAATTGCGTTCTTGGTAATTACAGTGCTTTCAATTTTATCAAGCTGACAACTAGGAAATAAGTGCCTAGACTTCAACGAAGGACTCAATATTAAGTGAAGAATCAACTCCGCGTGTTCTTATGGCCAAATATTATAGTTTTTTTTATTAGTGGTCAAAGAATATATGCATGAATACAATTGAGTTAACGAGATCTATGCCATATATAACTAAATGTGATCTTTCTGATCTGTACATTAAAAAATGAAAAATTATATTCAACCCACCAATTAGCGAGACTCACCTCAATCCGACCAAAGCGAATTTATTGTGCAAAATTTTGTCATTAATTCAAAAGTTAGAATAATTTATTATTATTTTAACTTCTGTTTACTCTTTCGTATGGGATTGCTGGGGTGCGTATTCACTAATGCGCACCCAGTAGGGTTGGAGTGAGCTCCTTCTCCTCTATCATTATTCTTAATTAACTAATGCGCACGTCAATTTTCTTAACGTAAGTCGTAAGTGACGGTGGTTTGATTTTTCTCAATAAAGTATTGCTTCTACCAATTCTACACAATTATTTCGAGTATAATATATTATGGGAGCTGTTACCTTATGTTTTTAGTAAGTTACAGTTTCTCATAAAATTAAATTATGGATTTTACTACATTTTTGAATTTCGATTCTATTCACTACCGGTAAAGAATGTAAGGTAGCTAAATCAATATATTATATATATTTGCCTTGACTTGGACAAGTTGATCTTTTCGTCGTATATAAATCGCATCGTAATCATTAAAATTATTTGAAGAAAGAGAAACAGCAGGAAGTTTCTCCATAACCAAGAGTTCAGAGATTCATTGCTTTAAATTGTATCAAAGATTCCAGCCGGCAACTTTGAAAGCGAAATATTATAAGAGTCAACTTCACCGAAGGAATCAATTACTATTTAATGCCACTAATTCTTACTTATTCAAAGTATTAGTTCTTTGACTACTTGAAATCTATCCCATGTGTCTAATGGATATTGCTAAGCATATTCAACAAATCATGCCCACATCATTTTTCTTTCCCTTTCACTTATGGTGCGTTTGACATATTATTGTATTTTAATATATTGAATTATTTTTAATGCAGGTGTATTGTATTATATTATATTGCATTAGCACTGTATTATAATAATTTGTATAACATTTAGTGTTATACTATACCGTACTAATTTTTTATAATTAACTTAAATTATATATTTAGAAAATAATATTTATTAGTACATAGAAAATATTAAATATAAAAGTCTTAAATTTTAGAAATTTAACATTATTTTTTAGTATAAATGTTAAAAAGTATCGTAACTGTTTAAAAATCGAAACTTGTAGCCTATATTTTCGGCAGCATAACATTTATTTTCAGTATTTTTTAAATAATAACATGTGAAATAAAGATCGAATTGAAAATTTAATCAAATAATCTCTAAATAATATCATAAAGTAATGATATTTTATGTTATTATTTTTATTGTTATTAATTTTAAATTAATATTAATTAAATTTATTCATATATAATTATTTATGTTAGTTAGATTAAATTTTTAAATAATAATCAATCTATACATTTTATTTATTATTAAATAATACATGATTTAGTTATTTTAATACAATAAAAATGAATATGAATAATAAATTATAAAATTATTAATTTATTTTAATAATT
>VKKW01000690.1:7500-10000 GCA_018350135.1 Citrus trifoliata
GCGGGGCACCAACGCGCAGCACATGCGCGCCTGCGCCCGAAACCATCGCGCGGCACAATCGCGAGGCGCCAGCGCGCCAGCGTGCGGAACCATCGAGAGACACCAGCGCCCCAGCGCGCGGCACCATCGCGCGCAGAATGCGAGCCAGCGCGCGGCACAATCGCGCGCAGCATGCGAGCCAGCGCGCGCAACCATCGCGCGCAGCAAGCGAGCCAGCGCGCAGCACCATCGCGCGCAGCATGCGGGCCAGCGCGCGCAACCATCGCGCGCAGCATGCGAGCCAGCGCGCGCCACCATCGCGCGCAGCAAGAGAGCCAGCGCGCGCAACCATCGCGCGCAGCATGCGAGCCAGCGCGCGCAACCATCGCGCGCAGCATGCGAGGCAGCGCGCGCCACCAACGCGCGCAGCATGCGAGGCAGCGCGCGCAACCATCGCGCGCAGCATGCGAGGCAGCGGCGCACCCATCGCGCGCAGCATGCGAGCCAGCTTGCGCAACCATCGCGCGCAGCATGCGAGGCAGCGCGCGCAACCATCGCGCGCAGCATGCGAGCCAGCGCGCGCAACCATCGCGCGCAGCATGCGAGGCAGCGCGCGCCACCATCGCGCGCAGCATGCGAGGCAGCGCGCGCAACCATCGCGCGCAGCATGCGAGGCAGCGCGCGCCACCATCGCGCGCAGCATGCGAGGCAGCGCGCGCACCCATCGCGCGCAGCATGCGAGGCAGCGCGCGCAACCATCGCGCGCAGCATGCGAGCCAGCTTGCGCAACCATCGCGCGCAGCATGCGAGCCAGCTTGCGCAACCATCGCGCGCAGCATGCGAGCCAGCGCGCGCAACCATCGCGCGCAGCATGCGAGCCAGCTAGCGCAACCATCGCGCGCAGCATGCGAGGCAGCGCGCGCAACCATCGCGCGCAGCATGCGAGCCAGCTTGCGCAACCATCGCGCGCAGCATGCGAGCCAGCTTGCGCAACCATCGCGCGCAGCATGCGAGCCAGCGCGCGCAACCATCGCGCGCAGCATGCGAGGCAGCGCGCGCAACCATCGCGCGCAGCATGCGAGCCAGCGCGCGCCACCATCGCGCGCAGCATGCGAGCCAGCTTGCGCAACCATCGCGCGCAGCATGCGAGCCAGCTTGCGCAACCATCGCGCGCAGCATGCGAGCCAGCGCGCGCAACCATCGCGCGCAGCATGCGAGGCAGCGCGCGCAACCATCGCGCGCAGCATGCGAGCCAGCTTGCGCAACCATCGCGCGCAGCATGCGAGCCAGCTTGCGCAACCATCGCGCGCAGCATGCGAGCCAGCGCGCGCAACCATCGCGCGCAGCATGCGAGCCAGCTAGCGCAACCATCGCGCGCAGCATGCGAGGCAGCGCGCGCAACCATCGCGCGCAGCATGCGAGGCAGCGCGCGCAACCATCGCGCGCAGCATGCGAGCCAGCTTGCGCAACCATCGCGCGCAGCATGCGAGCCAGCTTGCGCAACCATCGCGCGCAGCATGCGAGCCAGCTTGCGCAACCATCGCGCGCAGCATGCGAGCCAGCGCGCGCAACCATCGCGCGCAGCATGCGAGGCAGCGCGCGCAACCATCGCGCGCAGCATGCGAGCCAGCTTGCGCAACCATCGCGCGCAGCAAGCGAGGCAGCGCGCGCAACCATCGCGCAACCATCGCGCGCAGCATGCGAGGCAGCGCGCAACCATCGCCCGCAGCATGCGAGCCAGCGCGCGCCACCATCGCGCGCAGCATGCGAGCCAGCGCGCGCAACCATCGCGCGCAGCATGCGAGCCAGCTTGCGCAACCATCGCGCGCAGCATGCGAGCCAGCTTGCGCAACCATCGCGCGCAGCATGCGAGCCAGCGCGCGCAACCTTCGCGCGCAGCATGCGAGGCAGCGCGCGCAACCATCGCGCGCATCATGCGAGCCAGCTTGCGCAACCATCGCGCGCAGCATGCGAGGCGGCGCGCGCAACCATCGCGCGCAGCATGCGAGCCAGGGCGCGCCACCATCGCGCGCAGCATGCGAGGCAGCGCGCGCAACCATCGCGCGCAGCATGCGAGCCAGCGCGCAGCATGCGAGCCAGCTTGCGCAACCATCGCGCGCAGCATGCGAGCCAGCTTGCGCAACCATCGCGCGCAGCATGCGAGCCAGCGCGCGCAACCTTCGCGCGCAGCATGCGAGGCAGCGCGCGCAACCATCGCGCGCATCATGCGAGCCAGCTTGCGCAACCATCGCGCGCAGCATGCGAGGCGGCGCGCGCAACCATGGCGCGCAGCATGCGAGCCAGGGCGCGCCACCATCGCGCGCAGCATGCGAGCCAGCGCGCGCAACCATCGCGCGCAGCATGCGAGCCAGCTTGCGCAACCATCGCGCGCAGCATGCGAGCCAGCTTGCGCAACCATCGCGCGCAGCATGCGAGGCAGCGCGCGCACCCATCGCGCGCAGCATGCGAGCCAGCTTGCGCAACCATCGCGCGCAGCATGCGAGGCAGCGCGCGCAACCAT
>VKKW01000691.1:0-21542 GCA_018350135.1 Citrus trifoliata
TATAAGCTTAATGGATTCAACGAGCCTACCCTAAAGCATGTCTTCCTGCTTCCCTTCCAGAAGAACTCCAACCAGACATCCAGCGGCAGCTCACCGCCTCCAATCTTGTCATTGACAATATCTCTCTTGGCAAAATTTTCCAACTCGCCAAAACTTGTCTTGATAAGCTTTTGAACAGAAACAATTCTTCAAGGACTTGTTGAAAGACAAAGAACCATTCAGAAGTGCCTGCAAAAAGCCTTATCTGCAAATCAAATGCAAACAGAAGAAGGATTGTGATTGCAGTCCCAAAAAGAAAAGGCATTTTCGAAAGTTCAAATCTCCAGAATTTTCATCCAGACCCCGCAGGTCCAGAAAACTTACAGATTCTTCAGAAAGCGGTCTTCTTCTTCCAAAGACTCCAAACGAAGAAAATCCAGCAGATGTTTTATCTGCAGGAAAAAAGGTCATTTTGCCAAAAAACTGCCCAACAAAAGAGCCAAAGTCCATTCGTCTTGTAGAACATCTTCAGGCTACTACAGATTACTCTCCTCAAAAGGATGAACTGGAATTCTATTTCTCTGAACAAGATGAACCTAATGATGAACAGTGTTCGCACTCCAACAGTCTTCTGATGATTCCGACAGTGACCAGTCCCAAGTCATTTTCCATCAACAGCTCTTGTCCCTTAATACTACAGTTCCTATACCTTCCATCAAACTCCAAATCCTGCCTTCAAAATTCCAAAGGCCCATTCCAGCAATTGGTCTTATCGATACTGGTGCACAGCGCAGTATGATAAACCCTCATATTCTCCCACCAGACTCCTGGACCCAATCTGAAGAACATTTCAAAGCTGTTAATGGCAAACTGTTCACCACTTCTTTGATTACCAAAAAACCCATTGGTATCCAGATTTTCCCTAATTGTGTCATTTGGACCAAAGTCATTGGTTCAACTCTTCCTAATAAAGATATTCTGTTAGGATTTGACATTCTTCACCAGATCAAACACCTTCAAATCATTCCTCATGGAATTCGAGTCAAGTCCATGTTCAAACCATTCACAGATATCTTGAAACTCTACAATCTGTCTGAAACCCCGCCATCATATCAGGATGTTTCTACCAAGCTTTTAAGTTTCTGTCCGGAGTCTCATTCTGAGTTCACCCATCCAAACCCTTTGTGGAAAAATCAGTCTTTCTTTGTTAAGTTACCCTTCAAACTTAATGAAGACATTAATCCCACCAAAGCCACTCATCCAGGAATGAGTCCATCTGACTTACTCCTAGCCCAACAGGAATGTTCTCAATTGTTAACCCAAGGGTTAATTGAGCCCACAACCTCTCAATGGGCTTGCCAAGCCTTTTATGTTGAAAAGCATTCTGAAATTGTTCGAGGAAAGAAACGCTTAGTCATTGACTACCAGCCCTTAAACATGTTTTTGCAAGATGACAAATTTCCCTTACCTCGCCGACAAAGCATGTTTACTTTTCTCAAAAATGCCCAGATCTTTTCAAAATTTGATTTAAAATCAGGTTTTTGGCAATTAGGCATTGAACCCTCTGAGCTATATAAGACAGCTTTTTGCATTCCTAATGCCCATTTCCAATGGACGGTCCTACCCTTTGGTCTCAAAACTGCCCCATCCATTTTTCAAAAATCCATGATCAAAATCTTTCAGCCTCTCCTGTCTAATGCATTGATTTACATTGATGATATTTTACTTTTTTCAGGATCACATGATGACCATCACCACCTGCTCAACAAGTTCTATGATATTGTCCAAAGTCATGGAATCATGCTATCTGCCAAGAAAAGCACCATTGCCACAGATACCATCGAATTTCTTGGTATGATCATAAAAGATGGCCATTACCAGCCAGGACAGCACATTGCCCAAGAGTTGCTTCACTTTCCAGATCAGCAACTTTCCAAAAAGCAAGTCCAGCAATTTCTTGGAATTATCAATTACATCAGAGACTTTATCCCACATGTGGACCACTACACTCGTCACCTCTCGGCTTTATTGAAGAAAAAGCCTCCTGAGTGGAATGATGACCACACAAATGCTGTCACTACTCTCAAAAAGATTGCGCAAAATCCGCCTCCTTTAAAGTTGATTGCAGATGGAAAGCGCATACTACAGACAGACGCAAGTGATGAATCATGGGGTGCCATTCTCCTTGAAGAACTCAATGGAAAAGAACACTTTATTGCCTACGCTAGTGGACATTTTTCTGACACAAAGCAGCACTACCATAGCGTGTTCAAAGAAATCTTAGCGGTAAAGCATGGCATCAAAAAGTTCGAGTACCATCTCATTGGCCACCACTTCCTCATCCGAATGGACAGCTCAGCCTTCCCCAATATTCTCAATTTCAAAGGCAAAACTGTTCCAGAAAAGATGTTACTCCGATTAAAAGATTGGTTTTCCAAATATGATTTCTCAGTAAAGCATATAAAGGGATCCCAGAACCTTATCCCTGATATGCTATCTAGACTCTCAAAACCAGAGACACCTCCCACTCTGTTTTCCACCACATACCATTTTCCAATTATTGTCATGGCTACATCCTTACCTCCCGAAGCTCTTACCAAAAAACCCTTTCCCTTGAATAAAACATTTTCCTCTGTTTTTGCCATCCAAGAGTTTACAAGAAAAGCTGTTTTCCGTTTTTTCATGAAAGCTTACCTTATGGCTGACTCATTTCCATTTTCTACTTTTCATCCTGAAAATCTGTTTCTTACAGGTTTAACCCTTGACCCATCCAGAGAAATCACTGAAGACGAGTTATGGTACCTCTGGTGCCTAACTACTCTCTATGCAACCAAGCTCATCCTACCCATCGCCCCCACTTTGTCTCATCTTCTTAATCCAGACAAAGCTACCTCTCTCATCTGGACATTACTTGAGTGGTTTTCACCAATTCCATGTCGGCAACATTTCGTTGGGAATCTGTGTGGGTTTCTAACGGAGGAAAAGAGGAAGAATAATCTGAGGAAGCAGATGAAAACATCATACAACTCAGAGGTGGAGATGGATCTGGAACGGGTGAGGAGATTGTAGAGGTGCAACGCTTTGCAAGCCATTGGAGTTCCTTTTTATAGAGAGGTAAAGGAGCTGATGGAGGAGGAGGATCTTGTGGTGGTTTTGGAGTACTGTGGTGACACGAGGCATGAGATTTTTTCTTAGGTTTCTTTTTCCTTTTGGTTACATAATCGTCATCCACTTCCCAATCATCCCAGCAGGGACAATCTGGGTCACAGTGGCCGGAACCAGGGACATCCCAAAGGAAATGTCCATTTTGTTTGGCTGGATAAACAGGGAAACCGTCGGAATTGAACCCTGTAATAGGCAAATCTTCTTGAGCTGTCTGTACAGCTGTGATCATGGATGAATAAGTGAAAGAGAGCCGAGGAGGCTCTTGAGGAGCACTGGGAGGCGGTTTAAAGGTCATTCTGACCGTGCCATCTGGTCGCCTTTCAAACATACTTTCAGATGTCTGAACTGGGGCTGTATTGTTATGGAACTGCTCATAGTTTGAGATCCATTCAAGAGGCATAAGCTTAAGGAGTTCGTGGCGAGGAATTTGCCTGGGGATCTAATGATGGTTGGAATTTGGTCAGATTCAGCTAACACCATGAGAGTGTCAGAGTGGTGTTCTGGAGTGGGTAGATCTAAGGCATGATTCTGAAGCCGATAGACCAGTTGATGGTGTAGGGTGGCTATTTTAACAGTGGAGATTTGTTCAGCACCTTGGATCTGGACTTGAACTTTCAGGGTTGTGGGTAGATTAGTGTCTTGAAGGGAAGGATTGAAGTTTGGATAAAAGGTGAGTAAGACACTGCCAGCATGTAGGGTTGTGAGTACAGTACCGATAACAGCATCTTGGTACTGTTTAAACCGAGTGTCCAGGAGAGCAATACGAGCTGTAACTGGTAAACCTTTGCGCCCATGAAGGGTAAGGATTAGCCGTATTCCGCCTAGATGAAGATGAGTGTATCCTTCACGTTTCCAATTTGAAATGAGCTCAGAAGGAATTTCCAGAGTGACATATTGCTCAGCAGAGGTGGCTTTGAGAGCACACTGATCCAGACGAGAAGACTGGATATATTCTTTAGGGTGTGGTCGTTTAGTAGAGATAAGGGTACGGATGCTGCGGGTAAAGGAGTTGGGTCGTTTGTACAAATGATAAGGGCTAATAAGAGGGTAGGTGGATTCACTTATTTGAGCTGATTCGGGAATATAGGAGTATTCAACAAGGTTTTCAATTTTATCAGCAGTATGGGAAGTGCAAGATTTAGGCAAAGAAAGAGTAGAAGAAAGAGTAACTGGAGTGGATGAAGTAGAAGCCATGAGGGATGAGTTCTCTCTGCGCCTGAAGACTAAAGATCAAAACAGGAATAAAGACTTAAATTATACCACTTTGAGAAAATGGAGAGGGTATGGCTCTGATACCAAAATAGAGAATCAGAAAAACTTTCATTTTCTTGTCGGGTTATACAACCCAAAACAGACTTTCGTTAGTCAAAACAGGGTACCAAACCAGATAAGAAAACGATCAAAAGCTTTCTGATGCACAGGATCCTTGCTAAAGGCAAGTGCAGAGCATATTTGCTTAAGTTTCAAAATGAACAAATTTAAAACCCTTATTCCTTTTCTTTTCTTTAGGACTTCATTTGCAGAGAGAGAGAGAAGTTTAGAAGTTCATGGTGAGAGCAAAACACACGAGTTTATTTCTGGCAAACTTCTATATCTTACAAAGGAGGTGAGAGTTCCTTATATAGAGGAGGAATCTCAGGAAGATAGGACAGGACCCCTATCTTTAAAGTAAAAGTAAAGTTACATGATTACACGCCTTTAATTATTACAAAGGGACAAAGATGCTTTAATAAAGCATGACTTTGACAAAAGCTTAAAGCAAAAGCAAAAGTAAAAGCAAAAGCAACCATGATTACAACAAGACAAATCGAGACATAATGATGACAACAAGACAAATCACAACAAGACAAATAACTTTTATGGAGAGTGGAGGTTCATGTAGTCATCTTCGGAGGAGCTTTCCGTTGCATCGGGATCTGTATCACCGGAGTGGTGCGGTTTGCGAAAAAAGTTGCTTGGAAGCTTTGGACGTTTAGGATGTTGGCAGGAGGGACCACGGCATGGTGGATTAGGGCAATGATAGGCTCGTGGAGTACACTGTGAAGTATACTTAGGGGAAGTCTGGTGGCTTTGTCAACTTTAGAAGGCCGAGGTGAATTTTTGGAAGGTCGGATTGATGGTCCTGGTTCGGAGGGTCCAGGTTCATCCATGGTTGGTTGGGGGAATTGATGAAGGTGTTGGCTGAGAGGAAGAAATTCTTCCCAAGGGTCTTGAGAATCTTGGAAAAGAAAGTCAGTGTAGTCTGGCCTTTCTTCTTTGATAAGGATTCCTGTGGATGGTGGCTTGGATCTGGCTGATGGAGTAGGGATCATGATGAGGTCATGTTGTGGGCCTAAGGATGTGTGAACGATATCCTTATGTGGCGGAGTTTGGTGGTTTAACTGGTGGAGGTAGTTATGTAAGGTAGGCTGGATCTCATTTTCAATGATGGCGGGATGTGGTGCAGTGAACCATTCGTATACCTGATCCTGTGTCCAAAAGAACTGTGTATCTGGGTGTTGGAAATAAGGCCTGTGAATTATGAACACGGATGTCCACATTTGAGCTTCAGAGAGTGGCATACGATCAAGGTTGTAGATTTCTGACAAGTGTTGGGGCTTTTGTCTCCACTATGGAATTGGTGAAAACCACTCAAGTAATGTCCATATGAGAGAGGTAGCTTTGTCTGGATTAAGAAGATGAGACAAAGTGGGGGCGATGGGTAGGATGAGCTTGGTTGCATAGAGAGTAGTTAGGCACCAGAGGTACCATAACTCGTCTTCAGTGATTTCTCTGGATGGGTCAAGGGTTAAACCTGTAAGAAACAGATTTTCAGGATGAAAAGTAGAAAATGGAAATGAGTCAGCCATAAGGTAAGCTTTCATGAAAAAACGGAAAACAGCTTTTCTTGCAAACTCTTGGATGGCAAAAACAGAGGAAAATGTTTTATTCAAGGGAAAGGGTTTTTTGGTAAGAGCTTCGGGAGGTAAGGATGTAGCCATGGCAATAATTGGAAAATGGTATGTGGTGGAAAACAGAGTGGGAGGTGTCTCTGGTTTTGAGAGTCTAGATAGCATATCAGGGATAAGGTTCTGGGATCCCTTTATATGCTTTACTGAGAAATCATATTTGGAAAACCAATCTTTTAATCGGAGTAACATCTTTTCTGGAACAGTTTTGCCTTTGAAATTGAGAATATTGGGGAAGGCTGAGCTGTCCATTCGGATGAGGAAGTGGTGGCCAATGAGATGGTACTCGAACTTTTTGATGCCATGCTTTACCGCTAAGATTTCTTTGAACACGCTATGGTAGTGCTGCTGTGTGTCAGAAAAATGTCCACTAGCGTAGGCAATAAAGTGTTCTTTTCCATTGAGTTCTTCAAGGAGAATGGCACCCCATGATTCATCACTTGCGTCTGTCTGTAGTATGCGCTTTCCATCTGCAATCAACTTTAAAGGAGGCGGATTTTGCGCAATCTTTTTGAGAGTAGTGACAGCATTTGTGTGGTCATCATTCCACTCAGGAGGCTTTTTCTTCAATAAAGCCGAGAGGTGACGAGTGTAGTGGTCCACATGTGGGATAAAGTCTCTGATGTAATTGATAATTCCAAGAAATTGCTGGACTTGCTTTTTGGAAAGTTGCTGATCTGGAAAGTGAAGCAACTCTTTGGCAATGTGCTTTCCTGGCTGGTAATGGCCATCTTTTATGATCATACCAAGAAATTCGATGGTATCTGTGGCAATGGTGCTTTTCTTGGCAGATAGCATGATTCCATGACTTTGGACAATATCATAGAACTGGTTGAGTAGTCGGTGATGGTCATCATGTGATCCTGAAAAAAGTAAAATATCATCAATGTAAATCAATGCATTAGACAGGAGAGGCTGAAAGATTTTGATCATGGATTTTTGAAAAATGGATGGGGCAGTTTTGAGACCAAAGGGTAGGACCGTCCATTGGAAATGGGCATTGGGAATGCAAAAGGTTGTCTTATATCGCTCAGAGGGTTCAATGCCTAATTGCCAAAAACCTGATTTTAAATCAAATTTTGAAAAGATCTGCGCATTTTTGAGAAAAGTAAACATGCTTTGTCGGCGAGGTAAGGAAAATTTGTCATCTAGCAAAAACATGTTTAAGGGCTGGTAGTCAATGACTAGGCTTTTCAATTTTATCAGCAGTATGGGAAGTGCAAGATTTAGGCAAAAGATATCTGTGAATGGTTTGAACATGGACTTGACTCGAATTCCATGAGGAATGACTCATCTTACCACTCCAGAGTTCTCCCTAGACCTTCTATGGACTCTCTTTGAATCGTATTCTCCCTTCACTTGGTGGCGCAAGCAACTCCAACACTTGTGTACCTTTCATGGATTAGATAAAATGCCAGAGCAAGAAGCTAACATGTGGACTACGGCCTTCATCGTCCACAAGCCTTATTTACAGCATCCAAAAACATGGGACTACTGGACACAGCACATGGCATATGAATGGAAAACCTACCCACATCCTTATACCTTCATCCATGACAGATTAGTCACCTCTGTCCTCAAAGCCTATCTCATGGAACTTAACAATGTTCCTCCACCTGCCACAAACATTCACCACACCTGCATTGGACCATCACACACCCTTGAGATAATTCCAAAAACACAAGGCTGTACTCTGGGTTCAAGTTCAAGTCCTCAAGGAATTCTTGTCATGGAACAACGTCCTGACTATACGAATGTCTTATTCCAAGATGCTCAGGACCCATGGGAAGACTTTCAGTCTCTTCTCCATACTAACACTCCCCATTATACTGTCCCCAACCCAAACTCTCCTGCTACATCTACCTCACAGCACATGTCTGAAGCTGATGAAGATAAGTATGAACAAGCTGAAGCTTATCTCGACCAGAGACAAAGGCGCCGGCACAAGCGACAATATGAAAAGGACACAGGAGACGTGTCACCATCGCATTATCCATCCACTCCATGATGACACTTTGTCGCTCTCACACAACTTTTAATGCAATCACACATGTGACTCCCGTTTGTCTTTTGTTAAAGTCCTTGTCGGTATGCTTTACTTTTGTTAAAGTCCTTGTTGGTATGCTTTACTTTTGTTAAAGTCTTTGTCAGTATACTTTAATTTTGTTAAAGTCCTTGTAAGTATGCTTTACCTTTTGTAAAAGTCCTGATCGACTGGCTTTGCTTTCAAAAAAGGTGTGCTATGTGATATGATCATTCGAGAGGTCCTGTTCTCAATGATCCTCTATATAAAGCACCTTTGATCTTAGTTGTAAGGGAGGCAATTTGGAAAATAAAAGCTTAAGTTTTTACATCATGTTTCCCTAAGCCTCTCTCTCTCTTCTAGGAATCGAAGAAATTATTCGAATTAAAAATGATACACTCACCTCAAAATTTCTAAACTGAGTATGCTCTGAACTTGCCTCAAGCCTAAGGATCCTGTGCATCAGAAAGGTCCTGTTTATCCTCCAAAACTGATTTTTCTAAAATGAAAATGTTTTCTCACAACGTTCACCCTCTTTGAAGGTTTTCGGGTGGTATCGTGAAAAATTATTTTCAAAAATGAATTTCGGATTTGGTATTAACTGGATAAGTGTATATCGGCTGGAAACCAAGGTGTACTGCTGCCACCTAAGTGAGTCAATGAGGTAAGAACTACTTCCCTTGAACAACAAGTTTCAAATCTTACTTCTTTGGTGCAACAATTAGCCCTAGGGCAACAAGTGAAACCATGTGCTGTATGTTCCATGGTCGGGCATGCGACTGATATGTTCCCTACTCTCCAAGATGGTTCACATGAGCAAGCCAACGCAGTTGAGGGGTTCCTAGGCCAACCAAGACAAAGGTATAATCCCTACTTTAATTTTTACAATGAAGGGTGGATTTCCAAATGCTCAGGCCTGGTTCATCAGTCCAATTAGTCCTGAGAGAATTTAGTTCCAGATATATGGGAACCAACAACAAGGCATTCCTAATATGGCACCATCTCGACCACCGAACTACCCCCAACAGCGGGTGCAACAACCTTACCAAGCTCGGCCATCTCCACCTACACCTCCTCAAAATCTAAGTACGTCTTTGGAAGATCTTGTAAAAGCTCTCACTACTAACTCTATGCAGTTCCAACAGACTACCCAGACACAACTCCAACATTACATCTATGAGTAAGATAGAGGCTAGAACTTCAGGAAAGTTACCTTCTCAGCCATAAATTAATCCAAAAGAGAATACTAGTGCTATGTCTCTTAGAAGCAGAAAGCAGTTGGAACCATTATTAGATAAGCCATCAAAAGCGTTTACAACATCATCGCACTCTGTGACCAATCCTTCCTCAGAGGCTCTTCCTTTAACAAGGAAAGATGATTCCCACTCTGCATCGCCGGTCGACCCATTTGGCCAGGTAAGTACCCCTTCACCTTGAATTAAGACTCTTTCCATTCCTCCACCATTTCATAGCAGGTTTAAACAATCCAAGAAAGAGGAGCAAGAAAAGGAGATCCTTGAGACATTTTGTAAAGTAGAGGTAAATATTCCTCTACTTGATGCTATTAAACAAGTGCCCCGTTATGTAAAGTTTTTGAAGGAATTATGCAGCAACAAGCAAAAGTTGAGCGATAATGAAAAGGTAAGTGTAGGAGAGAGTGTTTTACTCACCTTTTATCCAAATTTCAACCTTTCCCTTCAAGACCCCAATTTGCCCACAACCTTTTCCAAGACTCCCAGGACCCATGGGAAGAATTCCTTCCTCTAAGTCAACATCTCCAATAGTTTCCACAACCAACCATGTATGAACCAGGACAAGACCCCTATCTATTTTTATTAAAGGAAAGTCTTTTGAGTTAAAGCTTTGAAAGGGACTAGCTCAGCATGCAGACTTTGAGTTTGTTCAGATGGGAGAAGAGACTAGAAATCTTCCCAACAGTCTTGAGCATCTTGGAAAAGGACATTGGTGAAATCAGGACGTTCTTCGCAGACAAGAATTCCTTAAGGACAGGAACTTGATCCTAGGGTACATGTTTGAGCTTTTGGTAAAATCTCAAGGGAGTGAGATGGTCCTATGGAGCTGTGGTAGATATCTGATGGGGCTGGTTGAACATTATTGAGTTCCATAAGAAAAGCTTTGAGAGTTGAGATTACAGTCGAATCATGATTAATTGGAAATGGATGTGGAAATTTCTTTCATTCATATGCCATGTCTTGTGTCCAGTAATTCATTCATATGAATGTGTATGATGAACACGAAGGTTAACATATCAGCTTCTTGGTCAGGAAGTCTGTTTAGTTGGTGGTGGTTTGAAATGTTTTGAAGCTATTTACGCCACGATGTGAGTGGTGAGAACCATTTAAGTAATGTCCAGAGGAGGGACAGTGCATGATTAGGTGTGGAGATGTACCTGAGAGTTGGCTAAACAGGAAGGATTAATTTTGTGGCATATAGAACTGTGAGACACCAAATATACTATAGTTCATCTTCTAAAATGGTAAGATTTGGACTGAGGGTGAATCTTGTAAGAAATAAGTGTTCCAGTTGAAGAGATGGAAATCGAAGTGGTTGAGTTTTATAGACATTCATGAAATACCTGAAAATGTATTTTCTGGAAGAGAGATTGAGAGGGAAAGTCTTTTGGATTAAAGCTTTGAAAGAAAGAGAACGATTCATAGCTATGATTGGGATGGCCTGAATAGAAGTGATAAGAGTGGGTTTATTTATATACGGACGGGCGAGAAAATCAGGGATGAGATTTTTATCACCTTTGATGTGTTGGACTGTGAAATCATGCTTGGCAAACCAAGCTTTTAGATTGAGCAATTGCTTGTCAGGGAGCAATTTGTTCTTGAAGTCAAGAATCTTTGGAAAAGATGAGTTATCCATCCTGATAAGGAAATTATGGCTGATCAGATGGAATTCAAATTTCTTGATTCCATACTTAACTGCTAAAATCTCCTTGTAAATGACATGGTAATTCTTCTCTGCCTCTTTGAATTGTCCACTTGCATGGGCACAATAAGACTCTGTTTCACCAATTTTTTTCTAAAAGAACCGCACTTCTGTCTGGAGAATTCTTTGTCCGGTTGTGGGAATTTTGAGTGCTGGTGGAGATTGAGAAATTCTTTTGAGTTGTTGGACAGCTGTTGTCTGTTCTGGACCCCATGGTAGGGGTTGCTCTTTTAGGATGCGTGACAATTTGCTGGTGTGGACCGTAATTTTAGGAATAAAGTCTCTCAAATAATTCACAATTCTGAGGAACTGTTGAATTTGCTTGTTAATGAGATCTGTGTCTGGAAACTTTGTCAATTCCTTTGCAATGCCAAGAAAGTCAATAGATTCCTTTCCAATGTAATGTCAAAGAAATCCGAAAGTGACCTTTGGTGGGTCTGGTGGTTGGTGGAAAACAAAAAAATGTCATCGATATATACCAAAGCATGATGGAGGATGGGAGAGAATATTTTGACCATTTCCTTTTAAAAAAGAGAAGGTGCAACTTTAAGACCAAAGGGCATTATTGTCCATTGGTAATAGGCATTTGGAATGCAGAAGGCTATTTTAGGTCTATCAGTGGGTGAAATGCCAAGTTGCCAAAAACCCGCTTTAAGATCAAATTTGGAAAAGACTATGGCACCTAGAAGATGCACAAACAAAGATTGGATTTTTAGAAGAGGAAAATTATCATCTCTGAGAAAAGCATTTAGAGGCTAATAATCAATGACTAGTCTCTTTTTTCCTCGAACTAATTCAGACTTTTTTCAACATAAAAAGCTTGACATGCCCAATTTGAAGTTGTTGGCTTAATGAGACCTTGCTGTAGTAATTGATCACATTCTTCTTTGGCTAAAAGAAGATCAGAAGGTGACACTCCTGGATGAGTTGCTTTTGTGGGATTGATATCTTCATTTAGGTTGAAGGGGAGATGAATAAAGAACTTACTATTCTTCTAGAGAGGAAAAGGATGATTGAACTGGGAATGGTTTTCAGGACAGAACTGAAGAAGTGTTTGCGTGATGGAGGAATAGAGAAGAACTGTATCAGAGAGAGTATACAGACGTAAAACATCTATATAAGACAAAAACATTTGTTTGAACTTGATTCCAGTTGGTGTGATGTAAAGCTTTTTAACCAGATGAAAACTATCAAGCCCTATGAGAAGGTCTTTATCTGGTAAATCTAAACCAATGAATTTTTGCCATATGACGCAGTTTGGAAAAAACTAAATTCCAATGGGTTTTTTGGTAATCAAAGAAGTTTCAAAGATCTCACCATTGGCTGCTTTGAAGAATTATGTGTGATTTTACCAACAAGAAGAAGGGAGGACAGAAGGATTAAGCATGCTTCGTTGTGCACTTGTGTCAAGAAAACCAATGACAGGAATAGGTTTATGGAACTTTGAAGGGAGGGTTGAAATTTTTACTAAGGGTATGGTAGGATTAGAACGGACTTGACAGATTTCCTGAACTGTAGAGATAATGGAAATTTCCTCAATAAAATTATATGGATTCTACAAGGATGAATGCCATTTGATCATCTTGTTATGTCTGTTCAGAGAAATTTGATTCAACATCTTCTTGATCATAAAGCATTGAAGATTGTTGTAAATGTTGGATAAGACGAACAACTTTGGCAGACTTGTTTGGACAGTTTCTGGCAAAATGACCTTGTTTCTTGCAGATAAAGCATCTATTATTCTTCTTTTTTCTAAACTGGGATGGATCTTTCTTCTTGAAATATCTGTAGGGTTTTTTGAATTTCTTGGAAGAAGATTTGTGAGAGTGCTTCTGGAAATGACCTTTCTTTTTGGTATAACAAGTGCATTTCTTGTCATCTTTGCACTGAATCTTTAGATACGGCTTTTTGTAGGCTAAAGTAAAGGGTTGCCTATTTTCAATGAAGTCTTTGAAGAAATCTTTCTGCTCACATATCTTGTCGAGACATAATATAGTCAACTGGAAGATTTTTCCAAGTGAAATGTTGGCGATGTCCAGGTTAAAAGTTGTTATCTATCTTTGGAGTTCTGGTTGGAGTTCTGGAGGAAGTGAAACAATGAAAACATGCTTTAAAGTTGGATAATTGAATCCATTTAACTTGTAGTAGAGCATACTCATCCGCTTGTAATGTATCTCTAGATGGCTGCGTTTGAGGGACCAACATTTCATCTGATGAAATTCTTTCCTAGTTGCCTCATTTGCTGCAACTGGTTCTCCAATAAATTGTTCATGAATGATTGCAAGAGCTGTGGCTGGAGTAGTTTGAATTAGTTGAAGTTGTCTGTATTCTTCTAGACTTTCAAATCAATCTCGTAGTGAGCTAGTAAATCTGGAACAGAATTCTCGGAGAACTAATTAAGACTGGGCATTAGGTCATGTCATTTGGACATCAATCCATGGAGCAAATTCTTGGTATCTAGCTGGCCATTTTTGGCGAGGAATATCATCAAAAGTAAACCATGGTGTTGAAGATGGTTTAGAAGAATACTCAAAGGCTAAGGAAGGGGGAACTAGTTCAGTCTGGGAACTGGCTTGGTTTCTATTCTCACTTTCTTCATCTGGTGTAGATGTACTAGGTTCTTCTACCTTTGTAGATAGCTGAACCATAAAAAGTCCATAAACACACTGCTCATAAAATCGAAAACTTAGTTGAATATTCCTATATCCCTGAATCTGCTCAGATCAATGAATCCTCTTTTCCTCTTCTTAGCCCTTATCATCTCTATAAACGTCCACACTCCTTCACTCGCAGTATCCGCACTCTTGTTTCCACCAAAAGGCCACATCTAAAAGAATATATCCAGTCCTCCAAATTGGATCAGTATTCCCTTCAGGCTACGACAACTGAACAATATGTCACTCTGGAAATTCCCCCAGAGTTGATTTCCAATTGGAAAAGAGAAGGTTATACTCATCTCCATATCAGAGGAGTTAGACTAATCCTAACCTTACATGGTAGGAAAGGACTACCAGTCACAGCCAGACTTGCTATATTGGATACTAGGTTCATCCATTACTAGGATGCTGTTATTTGTACTGTCTTAACCACTCTTCATGCTGGAAGTGTTTTACTCACTTTCTATCCAATTTTCAACCTTTCTCTTCAAGACACTAATCTTTCCACTGCCTTGCAAGTCCAAGTGCAAATTCAAGGTGCAGAACAAATCTCTTCTACCAAAATTGCAACTCTTCACCATCAATTAGTCTATAGGCTTTAGAACCATGCCTTTGATCTTCCTACACCTGAGCACCACTCTGACGCCCTCATGATGTTAGGAGAATCAGATCAGATCTCTACCATCATCCAAATTCCAAGACAAATCCCTCGACATGAACTCATAAAACTCATGCCCTTGGAATGGATTTCCAATTATGAAAAGTTCCACACCAATACTTTTCCTATCCAAACCATAGAGAGTATGTTTAAGAGAAGATCTGATGGAATTGTCCGAATGACCTTTCGATCTCCACCAACAACACCAAAGGAGCCTCCACGACTCTCATTCACTTATTCTGCAATGGTTACCGCTGTTCAGACAGCTCAAGAAAAGTTGCCAATTGTAGGATTCAATTCAGAAGGATATCTTGTCTACCCTGCCAAACTTTATGGCCATTTTCTCTAGGATACCCCGAGATCAGGAAATTGTTACCCAGATTGTCTCTGTTGGGATGATTGGGAGGAAGATGATATTGACCAACAACGGAGAAGAAAACCAAAAAGAAAAAACCTAAAAAGCTGTGTTCACATCATCAACCTAAACCACCTCATAATCCACCACCACCACCACCTCCTCCTTTACCCGTCTATCAAAAGGAACTTAAATGGATTACAAAAAATTGCAAAACCGAAATCCTACCCAATATTAAGCAATCCACACCACCCATACAGCCTATGGCAAACACAAAATGCCAGATGTCAAAATGAAACCTTGGTTGATATCCATAAAAGGGTTAATCATATCAGTTTACGAACTGGTCATATTGAGTCTAAAATGGATTCGATTACTTCTCAGATGCAGCAGATTTACCAGAATCTCTCAATTAGATTCAGAACTAAGAGCCATGCTAAGTCATAGCTACTATGGCCCAGAATTTGATCAAAAGGAAAAGGAAATCCAAAAGCTGAGAACAGAACTCGAACATGATCGAGTTGGAAAGGCAAAGGCCAACCTTATTTACTACCTCTCCACCGTTACCTACTATCAGCCCAGCCTTCCATCCTTTTGCACATATGCTTTCTCCAATCAAGCCCCAAGACCTGTCCAAATTATTTGGTATGACACATACTTTATTTAGAAAGCATCCTCTCCCGAAAGCATCTAGATCCACATCTCATCATCGTCCACGACCCGATAAACAGCATTTCCATCCACCTTTGACCATCACAGAACCGCATCCACCTATGTATACCCAACTTCCTCCTCAACCAACACCACCTCAGGTCAAAGATAAATCACCAATGCAACAATATAGTACACAGATAATCCTAGACCCATCCGATACAAACCAAACTTCTAATTCTAAACTAGCTGTTTAAGCTGATTCATCTGAATCTGAAACAGACTCTTCCCTAGAATCTTCAATCTCATCTAGTGATTCTGAAAAATCTTATGCTGATATCACTAGAATCCTTATGGCCCAACCTGAAGACACTGAGCTCGCTCAATCCTCAAGAACTGACCCGTTCTTTGAAATACCCTCAGATATTGAGAAAGATCCACCTGAAGCATCCTCACCTCCAAACCAGCTTGCTCAATCCCAAACAGATCATAAACCTTCAAATGGTCCACGGTTCACTTTCGATGATATCCCTATAGCTAAATGGAGAGATTAATTATCCAAAATGACAGCTTGGACAGATCTCCAAATGTTAAGAGCAAATGCTACTACAGCATCAGTCCTTATAGAACTTGCTACCCGTTTACGGGATCTTTAAGAGATTAGTTTAATACTTTAGGAGAGTACAGACAATTACAGTTTGTTCAACTACTTAATGTCTCATCTGCTCTTTCTGTCATTCACGAGCAATTCATTGGAGAATCAACCGCAGTTTTTGAAGCTGCACGAAGAGACTACCTCAACATGAAATGTTGTTCCCTCAACTCTAAAGATCTTGATTTCCATTATAAACAGATGTCAATTCTGTTTTATAAGCTCAACGGGTTCAACGATCCAACTCTCAAATATGTATATTTGGCATCTCTACCTGAAGAATTGCAACCAGATATACAAAGGCAGCTTACAAGTCTCCATCTCACCATAGACAATATTTCCTTAGGAAAGATCTTTCAGATCGCCAAAGGATGTTTGGAAAAAACTATGTGAATAGAAACAGTTCTTCAAAGAATTGCTAAAAGATAAAGAGCCTTTCCGAAGTGCATGCAAAAAGCCTTATTTATAGATCAAATGCAAGAAAAAGAAAGATTGTGATTGCAGCACCAAAAAGAAGAAGCATTTCTGAAAATTCAAGAATCCAGGCTTGTTTCCTAGATCAAAATCCGGGCAAAAATCATATCAATTTTTCCGGAAAAGATCTAGCTCTTTTGCAAAGGAAGAAGTCAAGCCGATGCTTCATTTGCAAAAAGAAAGGCCATTATGCCAAAGACTGCCCCAATAAAAAGACAAAACAATCAGACTTCTTGAGCATTTACAGGCCACCACTGATTATTCTCCTCACAAAGATAAATTGAGTCCTACTTCTCAGAACAAGAGGAACCTACTGATGAAACAGTGTTTGCACTACAAAAATCAATTGTCCCTTGACACTACCATCCCTATCCCTTCCATAAAACTCCAAATCTTACCCTCCAAATTCCATAGACCAATTCCCGCCATTGGACTTCTTGATACCGAAGCCAGACATACTTCCATCCCAGTATGAAGAAAATTTCAAAGCAGTCAATGGAAAATTCTTTACACTAAGTTGATTACCAAAAAACCCATTGGTATTCAAATCTTTGCAAATTGTGTTATCTGGACCAAAGTCATCGGTTCTCATCTGCCTAATAAGGATATATTGTCAGGATTTAATATCATTCACTAGATAAAACACCTCCAAATCATTCCTACTAGAATCTGAGTCAAGTCCATGTTTAAACCATTCACCAATGTTCTAAAGCTTTACGATTTGTCTGAAACCTCCCAGCCTTTCCAAGACATTTCCACAAAGTTTTTGAAGTTTTGTCCCAAGTCTCATGCTGATTTTCATCATCCAAATCCTCTATGGCAAAATCCCCAATTCTTTGTTCAATTACCTTTTAAGTTGAATGAAGATGTCAATCCAACCAAAGCCACCCAGCCAGGAATGAGTCCTTCTGACTTAGTCTTAGCCCAAAAGGAATGTCTCAGTTGCTAGCCCAAGGTCTTATTGAACCCACTAGTTCTCCATGGGCTTGCCAAGCTTTTTATGTTGAAAACATTCTGAGATTGTTAGATGAAAAAAATGATTAGTCCATCGACTCTCAGCCTTTAAACATGTTTTTACAAGATAACAAATTCCCTTTGCCAAAAAGACAGAGCATGTTCACTTATCTAAAAATGCTAAAATATTTCAAAACTTCCGAACATTATAAAACTGGCTTCTGCATCCCCAATGCCCATTACCAATAGACAATTTTACCCTTTGGTCTTAAAACAACCCCATCTATTTTCTAAAAATCCATGGTCCAAATCTTCCAACCCATTTTACATAGTGCATTGATTTACATTGACGATATTTTGTTGTTTTCAGATACACAAGATGACCATCGCCATTTGTTAAATCAGTTCTTTGATATTATTCAATCTCATGGAATCCTGCTATCAATTCAGAAAAGCACCATGCCACCAATAATATTGAATTCCTTGGAATGACTATCAAAGATGGCTACTATCAGCCAGGAAAGCACATTGCCCAAGAACTCATCCACTTTTCCCGATCAAATATGGCTACTATCAAAGGCAAATCCAGCAGTTCCTTGGTATTAATAATTATATCAGGGACTTTATCCCTCATGTTGATCATCACACCCGCCAGTTGTCAGCCTTACTGAAAAAGAATCCTCCCTCGTGGAATAACAAATCACACACTTGTTGTCACAACTTTAAAGCAAATTGCGCAAAATCGGCCACCATTAAAGCTCATCACCGATGGTAGGCGAATATTGCAGACTGATGCAGATGGCAAGGAACACTTTATTACCTATGCCAATGGACACTTTTCTGACACACAAATCCATTACCACAGTGTGTTCGAGTATCATCTTATCGACTATCACTTTCTTGTCAGAATGGACAACTCAACCTTTCCCAACATCATTATGCTGAGTATTTTTCTGATTATGTGGAGAACATCATTAAGGTATTTATGGATGATTTTACAATTTATGGTGATTCTTTCGACAGATGTTTAGATAACCTTACACTTGTGCTTAATGATGCATTGATACTAACCTTGTGCTTAATTGAGAAAAATGTCATTTTATGGTTAATCAAAAGGGGAATTGAAATTGATAAATCTAAGATAGATCTTATTCACTCCTTACCACCTCCCACTAGCATGAGAGAGGTTCGTTCTTTTCTTGGTCATACAGGTTTCCATCGTAGGTTTATCAAGGCTTCTCCAAAATAGCATTACCCCTCTGCAACTTACTTCAAAATGATGCAACTTTGACTTCAATGATGAGTGCCAAAGAGCATTTGAGAAGTTAAAAGAGGTTTGATATCAGCCCCTATGATTCAACCACCGAATTGGGATTTACCATTTGAGATCATGTGCGATGCTAGTGACTATGCTGTTGGAGCCGCGTTGGGCCAGCGAGTGGGCAAGCTTCCTCATGTCATTTATTATGCCTCCCATACATTGAATGATGCACAACTCAACTACTCTACCACAGATAAAGAACTTTTAGTAGTTATCTTTGCCTTAGAGAAATTTCGTTCTTATTTGATTGGATCTAAGGTAATTGCTTACTCTGACCATGCAGCTATTAAGTATTTGCTCACCAAAAAAGATGCTAAACCGTGCCTTACTCGATGGATACTTCTATTGTAAGAATTTGACTTAGAAATTCTAGATAAGAGAGGTTTGAGAATTTGGTGGTAGATCACTTAAGTCGACTTACTTATAACGAAGATGCACTTCCATTGCATGAGAACTTTCTAGATGAGCAATTATTACAGGTAGGTACAGTTACTCCTTGGTATGCATATATTGTCATTTACTTGGTTACCAGGACAGTACTGGAAGAGCTAACCCATGCACAAAAGGCTAAAATCAAGAGTGATGCCAAGTACTATGTGTGGCATGAGCCTACTTGTGGAAGCATTGTTCTGATCAAGCTATTAGAAGGTGCGTACCCGAAATTGAATTTTCTTCTATTCTCACATTTTGTCATACTCTAGCTTGTGGAATACATCTTGGACCTAAGAGACCAATCCTTAAGGTACTTGGGAGTGGTTTTTATTGGCCATCACTATTTAAGGATGCATATTTGTTTTGCAAATCTTGTGACCGTTGTCAGAGAACAGGTAATTTGGGACCTAGAAATCAAATGCCTCAATCTCCCATTCTTATAGTTGAGATTTTTTTATGTTTGGGGCGTCGATTTCATGGGACCATTTTCTTCATCGTTTGGTAATCTCTATATTGTTCTTACGGTTGATTATGTTTCAAAATGGGTGGAACCAAAAGCCACCCAAACTGATGATTCTAAGGTTGTGGTAGATTTTATAAAGTGATGCGAATCCCACAATGAAACTTTCAATCCCACACTTAATTTGTAGTTTCAACTTCCCAAGAAAGTTCTAAACAGATTTAAGACAAACAAAACCTTGACCCAATACTTAAGAAAACATGAACCAAAGTATAGAGAATGGTATTGATGCCACACTCAAGAAATAGATGAGAAGGTGAGTGATAAGTCTAAATTTGGAACACACAAGAATGCAAATTCTTGAAAGTTCACTAGTTCTCAAAGAACCAAAGAAAGAATAATCTTTCAAATTCAAATAACATTAATCTCTAATATCATTACATAGCAAGGTTGCTGAATTTAAATAGGCTAAAAGAAACCCAAGATCCTAAAAATGCAAATGGAAACATTGGAACAACCCTCCAAGTAGGTTTGTCAAAGATGTTTCAAAAGTCTTCACCAACCCACCATAATTAATGCTATTTTGACAAACTTAATGCTAGCCTACTATAATTAATGCTATCATTGACAAACTTAATGTTAGCCCACCATCATTGATGGTAGACTTACCTTACACATTGACAAACTTGAAACAAAACAAACAAATGAAGTTGAAAAACAAAGGAGTCGTTGAAAATCCCAATCTGAACAAGCTGTAATGAATTGGTCATAACTCCTTCTAGAGAACTCCAAATCCAGCTCTGTAAAATTTATTGGAAAGCTAACTTAATTATCTTTCCAACGGTATATAGCTTACATGTTACTTATGGCTCAATCAATACAGTTTTTATTCCGAATTTGACATTTCTGCATTTGATACAAATTGTGTATTTGGCTGCCCAATAACTTGAATAATGCCCACAATGCCTTGTCTTCTCTCAAGCCCAATTCATGATGTCTTGCATCTTGAATTGCATTTTCAATCCATATTTCTTAATTAATCCATTTAAAGCAGCTTGCATCTTTTTGGCTCTTGCTCTTGTAATTGGGCCTCCATGATGTGCAAAGGATCACTTGAACTTTTAATGGTATTCCCTTGATGGTTCTCATCATAAAGAGTAACATTTCTGCCAGGTTTGGAAACTAAAGGCAATTATCAGCAACAAAGGCACTTACTTTTGTAATAGGTCAGTAGAGACTCTCTTTCGAAAAGACAACATCACTCATAAGGTGTCTACATCCTACCATCCACAAACTAGTGGGCAAGTCGAGGTGTCTAATAGGGAAGTGAAATCAATCCTTGAAAAGACAGTTAATCCAAATAGAAAGGATTGGAGTTTACGGCTTGATGATGCACTTTGGGCATATAGACCAAATACAAAATCCTATTAGTAGTCACCCTACAGGTTGTATGGCGGGCTATGAAATAATGTAACATGGAACTAGACACCGCAGGCCAACATAGAAAGCTCTAATTGTAAGAATTAGAGGAAATTTGAAATGATGCCTATGAGAGTTCACGAATCTATAAGGAAAAGACTAAGGCTTTTCATGATAAGCAGATCTTGAGAAAGAATTTTGAAGTTGGACATAAATTTTTGCTATTCCATTCTTGCCTTAAGTTGTTTTCAGGTAAGTTACGTTCTCGATGGGTTGGGCCTTTGTTGTTATTAATGTTTTCCTGATGGTGCAATTGAGATCAGGAGCTTAAAGACAGGTAAAGAGTTCAAGGTTAATAGTCATAGGTTGAAGCCTTACGATGAAAACTTTTAGACACTCAATGTAGATGAGGCTCCACTTTATGAACTTGCGTACGCTG
>VKKW01000692.1:0-21376 GCA_018350135.1 Citrus trifoliata
CGGGGGGTGGGCTATAGCCTTGGTGGGGGGGGGGGCGAAGTTGGTCCGCCGGACACGGAATGGGGCCAAACTTTGCGAGCGGCCTCCGTGTGCCCGCGGGATGCCCCGGGCACAGCCGCAGCCAAAAACGAGCGCCCGAAGGCCCCCGTCCCAAAACCCCCAGGGGAAAAGGGCCCAATCGGGGTGTGCTATAGCTTTGGTGGGGGGTAGGGCGAAGTTGGTCCGCCGGACTCAGAATGGGGCCAAACTTTGCGAGCGGCCTCCTTTTGCCTGCGGGATGCCCCGGGCACGGCCGCGGCCAAAAACGAGTGCCCGAAGGCCCCCGTCCCCAAACCGCCCAGCGGGAAAGTGCGAAAACGGGGGGTGGGCTATAGCCTTGGTGGGGGGGTGGGGCGAAGTTGGTCCGCCGGACACGGAATGGGGCCAAACATTGCGAGCGGCCTCCGTGTGCCCGCGGGATGCCCCGGGCACAGCCGCGTCCAAAAACGAGCGCCCGAAGGCCCCCGTCCCAAAACCGCCCAGGGGAAAAGGGCCCAAACGGCGGGTGTGCTATAGCTTTGGTGGGGGGGTGGGGCGAAGTTGGTCCGCCGGACTCGGAATGGGGCCAACCTTTGCGAGCGGCCTCCTTTTGCCTGCGGGATGCCCCGGGCACGGCCGCGGCCAAAAACGAGTGCCCGAAGGCCCCCATCCCCAAACCGCCCAGCGGAAAGTGCGAAAACGGGGGGTGGGCTATAGCCTTGGTGGGGGTGAGGCGAAGTTGGTCCGCCGGACTCGGAATGGGGCCAAACATTGCGAGCGGCCTCCGTGTGCCCGCAGGATGCCCCGGGCACAGCCGCGGCCAAAAACGAGCGCCCGAAGGCCCCCATCCCAAAACCGCCAGGGGAAAAGGGCCCAAACGGCGGGTGTGCTATAGCTTTGGTGGGGGGGTGGGGCGAAGTTGGTCCGCCGGACTCGGAATGGGGCCAAACTTTGCGAGCGGCCTCCGTGTGCCCGCGGGATGCCCGGGCCCGGCCGCGGCCCCCCAAAAACGACCGCCGCAATGCCCCCGTTTTCCCATAACCCTGCGGAAAATGGCCCAAACTGGGGGTGTGCTATAGCCTTGTGCGGGGGGGGGCCGAAGTTGGTTCCGCCGTATCGGCATGGGGCCAAACTTTGCGAACAGCAACCGTTTGCCCGTGGGATGCCCCGTGCACAACCGCGGCCAAAAAGAGCACCCGAAGGCCCCCGTCCTAAACCGCCTGCGGAAAATGGCCCAAACTTGGGTGGACCTATAGCCTTGGTGGCGGGGGGTGGCGCGAAAGTTGGTCCGCCGGACTCGGAATGGTGCCAAACTTTGCGAGCGGCCTCCTTTGCCCGCGGGATGCCCCGGGCATGACCGCGGCCAAAAACGAGCTCCGAAGGCCCCCGTCCCAAAACCGCCCAGGGGAAAGGGGCCCAAACGGGGGGTGTGCTATAGCCTTGGTGGGGGGGTGGGGCGAAGTTGGTCCGCCGACTCGGAATGGGGCCAAACTTTGCGAGTGGCCTCCGTGTGCCCGCGGGATGCCCCGGGCACGGCCGCGGCCAAAAACGACCGCCCGAATGCCCCCGTCCCATAACCCCCTGCGGAAAATGGCCCAAACGGGGGGTGTGCTATAGCCTTGGTGCGGGGGTGGGGCGAAGTTGGTCCGCCGTACTCGGAATGGGGCCAACTTTGCGAACAGCATCCGTTTGCCCGTGGGATGCCCCGTGCACAACCGCGGCCAAAAAGAGCACCCGAAGCCCCCGTCCTAAAACCGCCTGCGGAAAATGGCCCAAACTTGGGTGACCTATAGCCTTGGTGGCGGGGTGGCGCGAAGTTGGTCCGCCGGACTCGGAATGGTGCCAAACTTTGCGAGCGGCCTCCTTTGCCCGCGGGATGCCCCGGCATGACCGCGGCCAAAAACGAGCTCCCGAAGGCCCCCGTCCCAAAACCGCCCAGGGGAAAGGGCCCAAACGGGGGGTGTGCTATAGCCTTGGTGGGGGGGTGGGGCGAAGTTGGTCCGCCGGACTCGGAATGGGGCAAACTTTGCGAGCAGCACGCGGCACGAGCGGCCTCCGTGTGCCCGCGTGATGCCCCGGGCACAGCCGCGGCCAAAAACGAGCGCCCGAAGGCCCCCGTCCCAAAACCGCCCAGGGAAAATGGCCCAAACGGGGGGTGTGCTATAGCCTTGGTGGGGGGGGTGGGGCGAAGTTGTTCCGCGGACTCGGAATGGGGCCAAACTTTACGAGCGGCCTCCTTTTGCCCGCGGGATGCCCCGGGCATGGCCGTGGCCAAAAACGAGTGCCCGAAGATCCCCGTCCCAAAACCCCATGCGGAAAATTGCCCAAACGGGGGGTGTGCTATAGCCTTGGTGGGGGGGTGGGGCGAAGTTGGTCCGCCGGACTCGGAATGGGGCCAAACTTTGCGAGCGGCCTCCGTCTGCCCGCGGCATGCCCGGGCATAGCCGCGGCCAAAAATGAGCGCCCGAAGGCCCCCGTCCCAAAACGCCTGCGGAAAATGGCCCAAACGGGGGGTGTGCTATAGCCTTGGTGGGGGGGTGGGGCGAAGTTGGTCCGCCGGACTCGGAATGGGGCCAAACTTTACGAGCTGCCACCGTCTGCCCGCGGGATGCCCCGGGCACAGCCGCGGCCAAAACGAGCGCCCGAATGGCCCCCGTCCCAAAACCGCCTGCGTAAAATGGCCCAAACGGGGGGTGTGCTATAGCCTTGGTGGGGGGTGGGGCGAAGTTGGTCCGCCGGACTTGGAATGGGGCCAAACTTTGCGAGCGGCCTCCGTGTGCCCGCGGGATGCCCCGGGCACAGCCGCGGCCAAAAACGAGCGCCCGAAGGCCCCCGTCCCAAAACCGCCCAGGGAAAAGGGCCCAAACGGGGGTGTGCTATAGCTTGGTGGGGGGTGGGGCGAAGTTGGTCCGCCGGACTCGGAATGGGGCCAAACTTTGCGAGCGGCCTCCTTTTGCCCTGCGGGATGCCCCGGGCACGGCCGCGGCCAAAAACGAGTGCCCGAAGGCCCCCGTCCCCAAACCGCCCAGCGGGAAAGTGCGAAAACGGGGGGTGGGCTATAGCCTTGGTGGGGGGGTGGAGGCGAAGTTGGTCCGCCGGACTCGGAATGGGGCCAAACCTTGCGAGCAGCCTCCGTGTGCCGCGGGATGCCCCGGGCACAGCCGCGGCCAAAAACGAGCGGCCCGAAGGCCCCCATCCCAAAACCGCCCAGGGGAAAAGGGCCCAAACGGCGGGTGTGCTATAGCTTTGGTGGGGGGGTGGGTCGAGTTGGTCCGCCGGACTCGGAATGGGGCCAAACTTTGCGAGCGGCCTCCGTGTGACCGCGGGATGCCCCGGGTACGGCCGCGGCCAAAAACGAGCGCCCGAAGCCCCCGTCCCAAAACCGCCCAGGGGGAAAGGGCCCAAACGGGGGGTGTGCTATAGCCTTGGTGGGGGGGTGGGGCGAAGTTGGTCCGCCGGACTCGGAATGGGGCCAAACTTTGCGAGCGGCCTCCGTGTGCCCGCGGCCTGCCCCGGGCATAGCCGCGGCCAAAAACGAGCGCCCAAAGGCCCCCGTCCCAAAACGCCTGCGGAAAATGGCCCAAACGGGGGGTGTGCTATAGCCTTGGTGGGGGGGTGGGCGAAGTTGGTCCGCCGGACTCGGAATGGGGCCAAACTTTGCGAGCGGCCTCCGTGTGCCCGCGGGATGCCCCGGGCACAGCCGCGCCCAAAAACGAGCACCCGAAGGCCCCCGTCCCAAAACCGCCCAGGGGAAAAGGGCCCAAACGGGGGGTGTGCTACAGCCTTGGTGGGGGGTGGGGCGAAGTTGGTCCGCCGGACTCGGAATGGGGCCAAACTTTTCGAGCTGCCTCCGTGTACCCGCGGGATACCCCGGGCACAGCCGCGGCCAAAAACGAGCGCCCTATGGCCCCCGTCCCAAAACCGCCTGCGTAAAATGGCCAAAACGGGGGGTGTGCTATAGCCTTGGTGGGGGGGTGGGGCGAAGTTGGTCCGCCGGACTCGGAATGGGGCCAAACTTTGCGAGCGGCCTCCGTGTGCCCGCGGGATGCCCCGGGCACAGCCGCGCCCAAAAACGAGCACTCGAAGGCCCCGTCCCAAAACCGCCCAGGGGAAAAGGGCCCAAACGGGGGGTGTGCTACAGCCTTGGTGGGGGGGTGGGGCGAAGTTGGTCCGCCGGACTCGGAATGGGGCCAAACATTTCGAGCTGCCTCCGTGTGCCCGCGGGATGCCCCGGGCACAGCCGCGGCCAAAAAACGATCGCCCGATGGCCCCCGTCCCAAAACCGCCTGCGTAAAATGGCCCAAACGGGGGGTGTGCTATAGCCTTGGTGGGGGGGTGGGCGAAGTTGGTCCGCCGGACTCGGAATGGGGCCAAACTTTGCGAGCGGCCTCCGTGTGCCCGCGGGATGCCCCGGGCACAGCCGCGCCAAAAACGAGCACTCGAAGGCCCCCGTCCCAAAACCGCCCAGGGGAAAAGGGCCCAAACGGGGGGTGTGCTACAGCCTTGGTGGGGGGGTGGGGCGAAGTTGGTCCGCCGGACTCGGAATGGGGCCAAACATTTCGAGCTGCCTCCGTGTGCCCGCGGGATGCCCCGGGCACAGCCGCGGCCAAAAACGATCGCCCGATGGCCCCCGTCCCAAAACCGCCTGCGTAAAATGGCCCAAACGGGGGGTGTGCTATAGCCTTGGTGGGGGGGTGGGGCGAAGTTGGTCCGCCGACTCGGAATGGGGCCAAACTTTGCGAGCGGCCTACATGTGCCCGCGGCATGCCCCGGGCATAGCCGCGGCCAAAAACTAGCTCCCGAAGGCCCCCACCCCAAAACGCCTGCGGAAAATGGCCCAAACGGGGGGTGGGCTATAGCCTTGGTGGGGGGGTGGGGCGAAGTTGGTCCGCCGGACTCGGAATGGGGCCAAACTTTGCGAGCGGCCTCCGTGTGTCCGCGGGATGCCTCGGGCACAGCCGCGGTCAAAAACGGGCGACCGAAGGCCCCCGTCCCAAAACCGCCCAGCGGAAAAGGGCCAAAACGGGGGGTGGGCTATAGCCTTGGTGGAAGGATGGGGCGAAGTTGGTCCGCCGGACTCGGAATGGGGCCAAACTTTGCGAACGGCCTCCATGTGCCCGCGGGATGCCCCGGGAACAGCCGCGGCCAAAAACGAGCGCCCGAAGGCCCCCGTCCCAAAACGCCTGCGGAAAATGGCCCAAACGGGGGGTGTGCTATAGCCTTGGTGGGGGGGTGGGGCGAAGTTGGTCCGTCGGACTCGGAATGGGGCCAAACTTTGCGAGCGGCCTCCGTGTTCCCGCGGGATGCCCCGGGCACGGCCGCGGCAAAAAACGAGAGCCCGATGGCCCCCGTCCCCAAACCGCCCAGCGGGAAAGTGCCAAAACGGAGGGTGGGATATAGCCTTGGTGGGGGGGGTGGGGCGAAGTTGGTCCGCCGGACTCGGAATTGGGCCAAACTTTGTGATCGGCCACCGTGTGCCCGCGGGATACCCCGGGCACAGCCGCCGCCAAAAACAAGCGCCCGAAGGCCCCCGTCCCAAAACCCCCTGCGGAAAATGGCCCAAACGGGGGGTGTGCTATAGCCTTGGTGGGGGGGTAGGGCGAAGTTGGTCCGCCGGACTCGGAATGGGGCCAAACTTTGCGAGCGGCTTTCTTTTGCCCGCGGGATGCCCCGGGCACAGCCGCGGCCAAAAACGAGCGCCCGAAGGCCCCCGTCCCAAAACCGCCGAGCGGAAAAGGGCCAAAACGGGGGGTGGGCTATAGCCTTGGTGGAAGGATGGGGCGAAGTTGGTCCGCCGGACTCGGAATGGGGACAAACTTTGCGAAAAGCCTCCGTGTGCCCGCGGGAAGCCCCGGGCACAGCCGCGGCCAAAAACGAGCACCCGAAGACCCCGTCCCAAAACGCCTGCGGAAAATGGCCCAAACGGGGGGTGTGCTATAGCCTTGGTGGGGGGGTGGGGCGAAGTTGGTCCGCCGGACTCGGAATGGGACCAAACTTTGCGAGCGGCCTCCGTGTGCCCGCGGGATACCTCGGGCACAGCCGCGTTCAAAAACGGGCGACCGAAGGCCCCCGTTCCATAACCGCCCAGCGGAAAAGGGCCAAAACGGGGGGTGGGCTATAGCCGTGGTGGGGGGGTGGGGCGAAGTTGGTCCGCCGGACTCGGAATGGGGCCAAACTTTGCGAGCGGCCTCCGTGTGCCCGCGGGATACCCCGGGCACAGCCGCGGCCAAAAACTAGCGCCCGAAGGCCACCGTCCCAAAACCGCCTGCGTAAAATGGCCCAAACGGGGGGTGTGCTATGGCCTTGGTGGGGGGGTTGGGCGAAGTTGGTCCGCCGGACTCGGAATGGGGCCAAACGTTGCGAGCGGCCTCCTTTTCCTCGTGAGATGCCCCGGGCATGGCCGCGGCCAAAAATGAGTGCCCGAAGGCCCCCGTCCCAAAACCGCCCAGCGGGAAAGTGCCAAAACGGGGCGTGGGCTATAGCCTTGGTGGGGGGGTGGGGCGAAGTTGGTCCGCCGGACTCGGAATGGGGCCAAACTTTGCGAGCGGCCTCTGTGTGCCCGCGTGATGCCCCGGGCACAGCCGCAGCCAAAAACGAGCGCCCGAAGGCCCCCGTCCCAAAACCGCCCAGGGGGAAAGGGCCCAAACGGGGGGTGTGCTATAGCCTTGGTGGGGGGGTGGGGCGAAGTTGGTCCGCCGGACTCGGAATGGGGCCAAACTTTGCGAGCAGCACGCGGGCACGAGCGGCCTCCGTGTGCCCGCGTGATGCCCCGGGCACAGCCGCGGCCAAAAACGAGCGCCCGAAGGCCCCCGTCCCAAAACCGCCCAGGGGAAAATGGCCCAAACGGGGGGTGTGCTATAGCCTTGGTGGGGGGGTGGGGCGAAGTTGTTCCGCCGGACTCGGAATGGGGCCAAACTTTACGAGCGGCCTCCTTTTGCCCGCGGGATGCCCCGGGCATGGCCGTGGCCAAAAACGAGCGCCCGAAGATCCCCGTCCCAAAACCCCATGCGGAAAATTGCCCAAACGGGGGGTGTGCTATAGCCTTGGTGGGGGGGTGGGGCGAAGTTGGTCCGCCGGACTCGGAATGGGGCCAAACTTTGCGAGCAGCACGCGGGCACGAGCGGCCTCCGTGTGCCCGCGTGATGCCCCGGGCACAGCCGCGGCCAAAAACGAGCGCCCGAAGGCCCCCGTCCCAAAACCGCCGAGGGGAAAAGGGCCCAAACGGGGGGTGTGCTATTGCCTTGGTGGGGGGGTGGGGCGAAGTTGTTCCGCCGGCCTCGGAATGGGGCCAAACTTTGCGAGCGGCCTCCTTTTGCCCGCAGGATGCTCCGGGCACGGCCGCGGCCAAAAAAGAGCGCCCGAATATCCCCGTCACAAAACCCCATGCGGAAAATGGCCCAAACGGAGGGTGTGCTATAGCCTTGGTGGGGGGGTTGGGCGAAGTTGGTCCGCCGGACTCGGAATGGGGCCAAACTTTGCGAGCGGCTTTCCTTTGCCCGCGGGATGCCCCGGGCTCAGCCGCGGCCAAAAACGAGTGCCCGAAGGCCCCCGTCCCAAAACCGCCGAGCGGAAAAGGGCCAAAACGGGGGGTGGGCTATAGCCTTGGGGGGGGAGTGCGGCGAAGTTGGTCCGCCGGGCTCGGAATGGGGCCAAACTTTGCGAGCGGCCTCCGAGTGCCCGCGGGATGCCCCGGGTACAGCCACGGCCAAAAACGGGCGCCCGAAGGCCCCCGTCCCAAAACCCCATGCGGAAAATGGCCAAAACGGGGGGTGTGCTATAGCCTTGGTGGGGGGGTTGGGCGAAGTTGGTCCGCCGGACTCGGAATGGGGCGAAACTTTGCGAGCGGCTTTCCTTTGCCCGCAGGATGCCCCGGGCACAGCCGCGGCCAAAAACGAGCGCCCGAAGGCCCCCGTCCCAAAACCGCCCAGGGGGAAAGGGCCCAAACGGGGGGTGTGCTATAGCCTTGGTGGGGGGGTGGGGCGAAGTTGGTCCGCCGGGCTCGGAATGGGGCCAAACTTTGCGAGCGGCCTCCGTGTGCCCGCGGGATGCCCCGGGCACAGCCGCGGCCAAAAACGAGCGTCCGAAGGCCCCCGTCCCAAAATCGCCCCGGGGAAAAGGGCCCAAACGGGGGGTGTGCTATAGCCTTGGTGGGGGGGTGGGGCGAAGTTGGTCCGCCGGACTCGGAATGGGGCCAAACTTTGCGAGCGGCCTCCGTGTACCCGCAGGATGCCCCGGGTACAGCCGCAGCCAAAAACGAGCGCCCGAAGGCCCCCGTCCCAAAACCGCCCAGGGGAAAGGGCCCAAACGGGGGGTGTGCTATAGCCTTGGTGGGGGGGTGGGGCGAAGTTGGTCCGCCGGGCTCGGAATGGGGCCAAACTTTGCGAGCGGCCTCCGTGTGCCCGCGGGATGCCCCGGGCACAGCCGCGGCCAAAAACGAGCGCCCGAAGGCCCCCGTCCCAAAATCGCCCCGGGGAAAAGGGCCCAAACGGGGGGTGTGCTATAGCCTTGGTGGGGGGGTGGGGCGAAGTTGGTCCGCCGGACTCGGAATGGGGCCAAACTTTGCGAGCGGCCTCCGTGTACCCGCAGGATGCCCCGGGCACAGCCGCGGCCAAAAACGAGCGCCCGAAGGCCACCGTCCCAAAACCGCCTGCGTAAAATGGCCCAAACGGGGGGTGTGCTATAGCCTTGGTGGGGGGGTTGGGCGAAGTTGGTCCGCCGGACTCGGAATGGGGCCAAACGTTGCGAGCGGCCTCCTTTTCCTCGTGAGATGCCCCGGGCATGGCCGCGGCCAAAAATGAGCGCCCGAAGGCCCCCGTCCCAAAACCGCCCAGCGGGAAAGTGCTAAAACGGGGCGTGGGCTATAGCCTTGGTGGGGGGGTGGGGCGAAGTTGGTCCGCCGGACTCGGAATGGGGCCAAACTTTGCGAGCGGCCTCCGTATGCCCGCGGCATGCCCCGGGCACATCCGCGGCCAAAAACGAGCGCCCGAAGGCCCCCGTCCCAAAACGCCTGCGGAAAATGGCCCAAACGGGGGGTGTGCTATAGCCTTGGTGGAGGGGTGGGGCGAAGTTGGTCCGCCGGACTCGGAATGGGGCCAAACTTTACGAGCTGCCTCCGTGTGGCCGCGGGATGCCCTGGGCACAGCCGCGGCCAAAACGAGCGCCCGATGGCCCCCGTCCCAAAACCGCCTGCGTAAAATGGCCAAAACGGGGGGTGTGCTATAGCCTTGGTGGGGGGGTAGGGCGAAGTTGGTCCGCCGGACTCAGAATAGGGCCAAACTTTGCGAGCGGCCTTCTTTTGCCCGCGGGATGCCCCGGGCACAGACGCGACCGAAAACGAGAGCGCGAAGGCCCCCGTCCCATAACCGACCAGCGGAAAAGGGCCAAAACGGGGGGTGGGCTGTAGCCTTGGTGGGGGGGTGGAGCGAAGTTGGTCCGCCGGACTCGGAATGGGGCCAAACTTTCCGAGCGGCCTCCGTGTGCCCGCGGGATACCCCGGGCACAGCCGCGGCAAAAAACGAGCGCCTGAAAGCCCACGTCCCAAAACCGTCCAGGGGGAAAGGGCCCAAACGGGGGGTGTGCTATAGCCTTGGTGGGGGAGTGGGGCGAAGTTGGTCCGCCGGACTCGGAATGGGGCCAAACTTTGCGAGCGACCTCCGCGTGCCCGCCGGATGCCCCGGGCACAGCCGCGGCCAAAACCGAGCGCCCGAAGGCCCCCATCCCAAAACCGCCTGCGGAAAATGGCCCAAACTTGGGGTGTGCTATAGCCTTGGTGGGGGGGTTGGGCGAAGTTGGTCCGCTGGACTAGGAATGGGGCCAAACTTTGCGAGCGGCCTCCGTGTGCCCGCGGGATACCCCAGGCACACCCGCGGCCAAAAACGACTGCCCGAAGGCCCCCGTCCCAAAACCGCCCAGGGGGAAAGGGCCCAAAAGGGGGGTGTGCTATAGCCTTGGTGGGGGGGTGGGGCGAAGTTTGTCCGCCGGACTCGGAATGGGGCCAAACTTTGCGAGCGGCCTCTGTTTGCCCGCGGGATGCCCCGGGCACAGCCTCGGCCAACAACGAGCTCCCGAAGGCCCCCGTCCCAAAACCGCCTGCGGAAAATGGCCCAAACTTGGGGTGTGCTATAGCCTTGGTGGTGGTATGGGGCGAAGTTGGTCCGCCGGACTCGGAATGGGGCCAAACTTTGCGAACGGCCTCCTTTTGCCCGCGGGATGCCCCGGGCTCGGCCGCGGCCAAAAACGAGCTCCCGAATGCCCCCTTCCCCAAACCACCCAACGGGAAAGTGCCAAAACAGGGGGTGGGCTATATCCTTGGGGGGGGGGGGTGAGGCAAAGTTGGTCCGCCGGACTCAGAATGGGGCCAAACTTTGCGAGCGGCCTCCGTGTACCCGCGGGATGCCCCGGGCACAGCCGCGGCCAAAAACGAGCGCCCGAAGGCCCCCGTCCCAGAACCGCCCTGGGGAAAAGGGCCCAAACGGGGGGTGTGCTATAGCCTTGGTGGGGGGGTGGGGCGAAGTTGGTCCGCCGGACTCGGAATGGGGCCAAACTTTGCAAGCGGCCTCCGTGTGCCCGCGGGATGCCCCGGGCACAGCCGCGGCCAAAAACGAGCGCCCGAAGGCCCCCGTCCCAAAACCGCCCAGGGGAAAAGGGCCCAAACGGGGGGTGTGCTATAGCCTTGGTGGGGGGGTGGGGCGAATTTGGTCCGCCGGACTCGGAATGGGGCCAAACTTTGCGAGCGGCCTCCGTGTGCCCGCGGGATATCCCGGGCACAGCCGCGGCCAAAAACGAGCGCCCGAAGGCCCCCGTCCCAAAACCGCCCAGGGGGAAAGGGCCTTAAAGGGGGGTGTGCTATAGCCTTGGTGGGAGGGTGGGGCGAAGTTGGTCCGCCGGACTCGGAATGGGGCCAAACTTTGCGAGCGGCCTCTGTTTGCCCGCGGAATGCCCCGGGCACAGCCTCGGACAATAACGAGCTCCCGAAGGCCCCCGTCCCAAAACCGCCTGCGGAAAATGGCCCAAACTTGGGGTGTGCTATAGCCTTGGTGGTGGTATGGGGCGAAGTTGGTCCGCCGGACTCGGAATAGGGCCAAACTTTGCGAGCGGCCTCCTTTTGCCCGCGGGATGCCCCGGGCTCGGCCGCGGCCAAAAACGAGCTCCCGAATGCCCCCGTCCCCAAACCACCCAACGGGAAAGTGCCAAAACAGGGGGTGGGCTATATCCTTGGGGGGGGGGGGTGGGGCGAAGTTGGTCCGCCGGACTCAGAATGGGGCCAAACTTTACGAGCGGCCTCCGTGTGCCCGCGGGATGCCCCGGGCACAGCCGCGGCCAACAACGAGAGCCCGAAGGCCCCCGTCCCAAAACCGCCCAGGGGAAAAGGGCCCAAACGGGGGGTGTGCTATAGCCTTGGTGGGGGGGGTGGGGTGAAGTTGGTCCGCCGGACTCGGAATGGGGCCAAACTTTGCTAGCGGCCTCCGTATGCCCGCGGGATGCCCCGGGCACAGCCGCGGCCTAAAACGAGCGCCCGAAAGCCCCCGTCCCAAAACCGCCCAGGGGCAAAGGGCCCAAACGGGGGGTGTGCTATAGCCTTGGTGGGGGGGTGGGGCGAATTTGGTCCGCCGGACTCGGAATGGGGCCAAACTTTGCGAGCGGCCTCCGTGTGCCCGCGGGATGCCCCGGGCACAGCCGCGGCCAAAAACGAGCTCCCGAAGGCCCCCGTCCCAAAACCGCCCAGGGGAAAAGGGCCCAAAAGGGGGGTGTGCTATAGCCTTGGTGGGGGGGTGGGGCGAAGTTGGTCCGCCGGACTCGGAATGGGGCCAAACTTTGCGAGCGGCCTCTGTTTGCCCGCAGGATGCCTCGGGCACAGCCTCGGCCAATAACGAGCTCCCGAAGGCCCCCGTCCCAAAACCGCCTGCGGAAAATGGCCCAAACTTGGGATGTGCTATAGCCTTGGTGGTGGTATGGTGAGAAGTTGGTCCGCCGGACTCGGAATGGGGCCAAACTTTGCGAGCGGCCTCCTTTTGCCCGCGGGATGCCCCGGGCTCGGCCGTGCCCAAAAACGAGCTCCCGAATGCCCCCGTCCCCAAACCACCCAACGGGAAAGTGCCAAAACAGCGGGTGGGCGATATCCTTGGGGGGGGGGGGGTGGGGCGAAGTTGGTCCGCCGGACTCAGAATGGGGCCAAACTTTGCGAGCGGCCACCGTGTGCCCGCGGGATGCCCCGGGCACAGCCACGGCCAAAAACGAGCGCCCGAAGGCCCCCGTCCCAAAACCGCCCAGGGGAAAAGGGCCCAAACGGGGGGTGTGCTATAGCCTTGGTGGGGGGGTGGGGCGAAGTTGGTCCGCCGGACTCGGAATGGGGCCAAACTTTGCGTGCGGCCTCCGTGTGCCCGCGGGATACCCCGGGCTCAGCCGCGGCCAAAAACGAGCGCTCGAAGGCCCCCGTCCCAAAACCGCCCAGGGGAAAAGGGCCCAAACGGGGGGTGTGCTATAGCCTTGGTGGGGGGGTGGGGCGAATTTGGTCCGCCGGACTCGGAATGGGGCCAAACTTTGCGAGCGGCCTCCTTTTACCCGCGGGATGCCCCGGGCTCGGCCGCGGCCAAAAACGAGCTCCCGAATGCCCCCGTCCCCAAACCACCCAACGGGAAAGTGCCAAAACAGGGGGTGGGCGATATCCTTGGGGGGGGGTGGGGCGAAGTTGGTCCGCCGGACTCAGAATGGGGCCAAACTTTGCGAGCGGCCTCCGTGTGCCCGCGGGATGCCCCGGGCACAGCCGCGGCCAAAAACGAGCGCCCAAAGGCCCCCGTCCCAAAACCGCCCAGGGGGAAAGGGCCCAACAGGGGGGTGTGCTATAGCCTTGGTGGGGGGGTGGGCGAAGTTGGTCCGCCGGACTCGGAATGGGGCCAAACTTTGCGAGCGGCCTCTGTTTGCCCGCGGGATGCCCCGGGCACAGCCTCGGCCAATAACGAGCTCCCGAAGGCCCCCGTCCCAAAACCGCCTGCGGAAAATGGCCCAAACTTGGGGTGTGCTATAGCCTTGGTGGTGGTATGGGGAGAAGTTGGTCCGCCGGACTCGGAATGGGGCCAAACTTTGTGAGCGGCCTCCTTTTGCCCGCGGGATGCCCCGGCCTCGGCCGCGGCCAAAAACGAGCTCCCGAATACCCCCGTCCCCAAACCACCCAACGGGAAAGTGCCAAAACAGGGGGTGGGCGATATCCTTGGGGGGGGGGGTGGGGCGAAGTTGGTCCGCCGGACTCGGAATGGGGCCAAACTTTGCGAGCGGCCTCCTTTTGCCCGCAGGATGCTCCGGGCACGGCCGCGGCCAAAACAGAGCGCCCGAAGATCCCCGTCACAAAACCCCATGCGGAAAATGGCCCAAACGGAGGGTGTGCTATAGCCTTGGTGGGGGGGTGGGGCGAAGTTGGTCCGCCGGACTCGGAATGGGGCCAAACTTTGCGAGAGGCCTCCGTGTGCCCGCGGGATGCCCCGGGCACAGCCGCGGCCAAAAACGAGCGCCCGAAGGCCCCCGTCCCAAAACCGCCCAGGGGAAAAGGGCCCAAACGGGGGGTGGGCTATAGGCCTGGTGGGGGGGTGGGGCGTAGTTGGTCCGCCGTTCTCGGAATGGGGCCAAACTTTGCGAGCGGCCTCCGTGTGCCCGCGGGATGCCCCGGGCTAAGGCGCGCCCGAAAACGAGCGCCCGAAGGCCCCCGTCCCAAAACCCCCGCGGAAAATGGCCCAAACGGGGGGTGTGCTATAGCCTCGGTGGGTGGGTGGGGCGAAGTTGGTCCGCCGGACTCGGAATGGGGCCAAACTTTGCGTGCGGCCTCCTTGTGCCCGCGGGATGCCCCGGGCACGTCCGCGCCCAAAAACAAGCGCCCGACGTCCCCCGTCCCAAAACCCCCTTCGGAAATGTCCCAAACGGGGGGTGTGCTATGGCCTTGGTGGGGGGGTGGGGCGAAGTTGGTCCGCCGGACTCGGTACGGGGTCAAACTTTCCTAGCGGATTCCGTGTGCCCGCGGGATGCCCCGGGCACAGCCGCGGACAAAAACGAGCACCCGATGGCACCCGTCCCAAAACCGCCCAGCGGAAAAGGGCCAAAACGGGGGGTGGGCTGTAGCCTTGGTGGGGGGGTGGGGCGTAGTTGGTCCGCCGATTTCGGAATCGGCCCAAACTTTGCGAGCGGCCTCCGTGTGCCCGCGGGATGCCCCAGGCACAGCCGCGGCAAAAAATGAGCGCCCGTAGGCCCCTGTCCCAAAACCGCCCAGCGGAAAAGGACCAAAACGTGGGGTGGGCTATTGCCTTGGTGGGGGGGTGGGGCGAAGTTGGTCCGCCGGACTCGGAATGGGGCCAAACATTGCGAGCGGCCTCCGTGTGCCCGCGGGATGCTCCGGGCACAGCCGCGGCCAAAAACGATCGCCCGAAGGCCCCCGTCCCAAAACCGTCCCGCGGAAAAGGGCCAAGACGGAGGGTGGGCTGCAGCCTTGGTGGGGGGGTGGGGCGAAGTTGGTCTGCCGGACTCGGAATGGGTCCAAAGTTTGTGAGCGGCCACCGTGTGCCCGCGGGATGCCTGGGCACAGCCGCGGCCAAAAACGAGCGCCTGAAGGCGCCCGTCACAAAACCCCCGGCGGAAAATTGCCCAAATGGGGGGTGTGCTATAACCTTGGAGGGGGGCTGGGGCGAAGTTGGTCCGCCGGACTCGGAATGGGGCCAACTTTACGAACGGTCTCCGTGTGCCCGCGGGATGCCCCGGACACAGCCGCGACCAAAAACGAGCGCCCGAAGGCCCCCGTCCCAAAACCCCCTGCGGAAAATGGCCCAAACGGGGGGTGGGATATAGCCTTGGTGGGGGGGTGGGGCGAAGTTGGTCCGCCGGAATCGGAATGGGGGCAAACTTTGCGAGCGGCCTCCGGGTGCCCGCGGGATGCTCCGGGCACAGCCGCGGCCAACAACGATCGCCCGAAGGCCCCCGTCCCACAACCCCCCAGCGGAAAATGCCCAAAACGAGGGGTGGGCTATAGCCTTGGTGGGAGGCTGGGGCCGACTTCGTCCGCCGGACTCGGAATGGGGCGAGACTCTGCGAGCGGCCTCCGTGTGCCAAAAATAGGCTGCGGGCATGGCCGCGCCCAAAACGCCGCCGGAAGGCCCCCGTCCCACAATCCCCCCAGCGGAAAATGCCCAAAACGAGGGGTGGGCTATAGCCTTGGTGGGGGCTGGGGCCAACTTCGTCCGCCGACCTCGGAATGGGGCGAGACTTTGCGAGCGGTCCTCCGTGTTCCCGCGGGATTTCCTGGGCAAAAGCCGCGCCCAAAAACGACCGCCCGAAGGCCCCCGTCCCACAACCCCCCAGTGAAAATGCCCAAAACGAGGGGTGGGCTATAGCCTTGGTGGGGGGCTGGGGCCAACTTCGTCGCCGACTCGGAATGGGGCGAGACTTTGCGAGCGGCCTTCGTGTGCCCAAGGATAGTCTGTGAGCAATGCCGCAGCCCAAAAACGACCGCCCGAAGGCCCCCGTCCACAACCCCCCAGCGGAAATGCCCAAAACGAGGGGTGGGCTATAGCCTTGGTGGGGGGCTGGGCCAACTTCGTCCGCCGGACTCGGAATGGGGCGAGACTTTGCGAGCGGCCTCCGTGTGCCCGCGGGATGTCCTGGGCAAAGCCGCGCCCAAAAACGACCGCCCGAAGGCCCCCGTCCCACAACCCCCCAGCGGAAAATGCCCAAAACGAGGGGTGGGCTATAGCCTTGGTGGGGGGCTGGGGCCAACTTCGTCCGCCGGACTCGGAATGGGGCGAGACTTTGCGAGCGGCCTCCGTGTGCCCGCGGGATGTCCTGGCAAAGCCGCGCCCAAAAACGACCGCCCGAAGGCCCCCGTCCCACAACCCCCCAGCGGAAAATGCCCAAAACGAGGGGTGGGCTATAGCCTTGGTGGGGGGCTGGGGCCAACTTCGTCCGCCGGACTCGGAATGGGGCGAGACTTTGCGAGCGGCCTCCGTGTGCCCGCGGGATGTCCTGGGCAAAGCCGCGCCCAAAAACGAGCGCCGGAAGGCCCCCGTCCCACAACCCCCCAGCGGAAAATGCCCAAAACGAGGGGTGGGCTATAGCCTTGGTGGGGGGCTGGGGCCAACTTCGTCCGCCGGACTCGGAATGGGGTGAGACTTTACGAGCGCCCTCCGTGTGCCAAAAATAGGCTGCGGACACGGCCGCGTCCAAAAACGAGCGCCGGAAGGCCCCAGTCCCACAACCCCCCAGCGGAAAATGCCCAAAACGAGGGGTGGGCTATAGCCTTGGTGGGGGGCTGGGGCCAACTTCGTCCGCCGGACTCGGAATGGGGCGAGACTTTGCGAGCGGTCTCCGTGTGCCCGCGGGATGTCCTGGGCAAAGCCGCGCCCAAAAACGACCGCCCGAAGGCCCCCGTCCCACAACCCCCCAGTGGAAAATGCCCAAAATGAGGGGTGGGCTATAGCCTTGGTGGGGGGCTGGGGCCCACTTCGTCCGCCGGACTCGGAATGGGGCGAGACTTTGCGAGCGGCCTTCGTGTGCCAAAAATAGGCTGCGAGCACGGCCGCGCCCAAAAACGACCGCCCGAAGGCCCCCGTCCCACAACCCCCCAGCGGAAAATGCCCAAAAAGAGGGGTGGGCTATAGCCTTGGTGGGGGGCTGGGCCAACTTCGTCCGCCGGACTCGGAATGGGGCGAGACTTTGCGAGCGGCCTCCGTGTGCCCGCGGGATGTCCTGGGCAAAGCCGCGCCCAAAAACGACCGCCCGAAGGCCCCCGTCCCACAACCCCCCAGCGGAAAATGCCCAAAACGAGGGGTGGGCTATAGCCTTGGTGGGGGGCTGGGGCCAACTTCGTCCGCCGGACTCGGAATGGGGCGAGACTTTGCGAGCGGCCTCCGTGTGCCCGCGGGATGTCCTGGGCAAAGCCGCGCCCAAAAACGACGCCCGAAGGCCCCCGTCCCACAACCCCCAGCGGAAAATGCCCAAAACGAGGGGTGGGCTATAGCCTTGGTGGGGGGCTGGGGCCAACTTCGTCCGCCGGACTCGGAATGGGGCGAGACTTTGCGAGCGGCCTCCGTGTGCCCGCGGGATGTCCTGGGCAAAGCCGCGCCCAAAAACGAGCGCCGGAAGGCCCCCGTCCCACAACCCCCCAGCGGAAAATGCCCAAAACGAGGGGTGGGCTATAGCCTTGGTGGGGGCTGGGGCCAACTTCGTCCGCCGGACTCGGAATGGGGCGAGACTTTGCGAGCGGCCTCCGTGTGCCCGCGGGATGTCCTGGGCAAAGCCGCGCCCAAAAACGACCGCCCGAAGGCCCCCGTCCCACAACCCCCCAGCGGAAAATGCCCAAAACGAGGGGTGGGCTATAGCCTTGGTGGGGGGCTGGGGCCAACTTCGTCCGCCGGACTCGGAATGGGGCGAGACTTTGCGAGCGGCCTCCGTGTGCCCGCGGGATGTCCTGGGCAAAGCCGCGCCCAAAAACGACCGCCCGAAGGCCCCCGTCCCACAACCCCCAGCGGAAAATGCCCAAAACGAGGGGTGGGCTATAGCCTTGGTGGGGGGCTGGGGCCAACTTCGTCCGCCGGACTCGGAATGGGGCGAGACTTTGCGAGCGGCCTCCGTGTGCCCGCGGATGTCCTGGGCAAAGCCGCGCCCAAAAACGACCGCCCGAAGGCCCCCGTCCCACAACCCCCCAGCGGAAAATGCCCAAAACGAGGGGTGGGCTATAGCCTTGGTGGGGGGCTGGGGCCAACTTCGTCCGCCGGACTCGGAATGGGGCGAGACTTTGCGAGCGGCCTCCGTGTGCCCGCGGGATGTCCTGGGCAAAGCCGCGCCCAAAAACGACCGCCCGAAGGCCCCCGTCCCACAACCCCCCAGCGGAAAATGCCCAAAACGAGGGGTGGGCTATAGCCTTGGTGGGGGCTGGGGCCAACTTCGTCCGCCGGACTCGGAATGGGGCGAGACTTTGCGAGCGGCCTCCGTGTGCCCGCGGGATGTCCTGGGCAAAGCCGCGCCCAAAAACGACCGCCCGAAGGCCCCCGTCCCACAACCCCCCAGCGGAAAATGCCCAAAACGAGGGGTGGGCTATAGCCTTGGTGGGGGGCTGGGGCCAACTTCGTCCGCCGGACTCGGAATGGGGCGAGACTTTGCGAGCGGCCTCCGTGTGCCCGCGGGATGTCCTGGGCAAAGCCGCGCCCAAAAACGAGCGCCGGAAGGCCCCCGTCCCACAACCCCCCAGCGGAAAATGCCCAAAACGAGGGGTGGGCTATAGCCTTGGTGGGGGCTGGGGCCAACTTCGTCCGCCGGACTCGGAATGGGGCGAGACTTTGCGAGCGGCCTCCGTGTGCCCGCGGGATGTCCTGGGCAAAGCCGCGCCCAAAAACGACCGCCCGAAGGCCCCCGTCCCACAACCCCCCAGCGGAAAATGCCCAAAACGAGGGGTGGGCTATAGCCTTGGTGGGGGGCTGGGGCCAACTTCGTCCGCCGGACTCGGAATGGGGCGAGACTTTGCGAGCGGCCTCCGTGTGCCCGCGGGATGTCCTGGGCAAAGCCGCGCCCAAAAACGACCGCCGAAGGCCCCCGTCCCACAACCCCCCAGCGGAAAATGCCCAAAACGAGGGGTGGGCTATAGCCTTGGTGGGGGGCTGGGGCCAACTTCGTCCGCCGGACTCGGAATGGGGCGAGACTTTGCGAGCGGCCTCCGTGTGCCCGCGGGATGTCCTGGGCAAAGCCGCGCCCAAAAACGAGCGCCGAAGGCCCCCGTCCCACAACCCCCAGCGGAAAATGCCCAAAACGAGGGGTGGGCTATAGCCTTGGTGGGGGGCTGGGGCCAACTTCGTCCGCCGGACTCGGAATGGGGCGAGACTTTGCGAGCGGCCTCCGTGTGCCCGCGGGATGTCCTGGGCAAAGCCGCGCCCAAAAACGACGCCGAAGGCCCCCGTCCCACAACCCCCCAGCGGAAAATGCCCAAAACGAGGGGTGGGCTATAGCCTTGGTGGGGGGCTGGGGCCAACTTCGTCCGCCGGACTCGGAATGGGGCGAGACTTTGCGAGCGGCCTCCGTGTGCCAGCGGGATGTCCTGGGCAAAGCCGCGCCCAAAAACGAGCGCCGAAGGCCCCCGTCCCACAACCCCCAGCGGAAAATGCCCAAAACGAGGGGTGGGCTATAGCCTTGGTGGGGGGCTGGGGCCAACTTCGTCCGCCGGACTCGGAATGGGGCGAGACTTTGCGAGCGGCCTCCGTGTGCCCGCGGGATGTCCTGGGCAAAGCCGCGCCCAAAAACGACCGCCCGAAGGCCCCCGTCCCACAACCCCCCAGCGGAAAATGCCCAAAACGAGGGGTGGGCTATAGCCTTGGTGGGGGGCTGGGGCCAACTTCGTCCGCCGGACTCGGAATGGGGCGAGACTTTGCGAGCGGCCTCCGTGTGCCCGCGGGATGTCCTGGGCAAAGCCGCGCCCAAAAACGACCGCCCGAAGGCCCCCGTCCCACAACCCCCCAGCGGAAAATGCCCAAAACGAGGGGTGGGCTATAGCCTTGGTGGGGGGCTGGGGCCAACTTCGTCCGCCGGACTCGGAATGGGGCGAGACTTTGCGAGCGGCCTCCGTGTGCCCGCGGATGTCCTGGGCAAGCCGCGCCCAAAAACGAGCGCCCGAAGGCCCCCGTCCCACAACCCCCCAGCGGAAAATGCCCAAAACGAGGGGTGGGCTATAGCCTTGGTGGGGGCTGGGGCCAACTTCGTCCGCCGGACTCGGAATGGGGCGAGACTTTGCGAGCGGCCTCCGTGTGCCCGCGGGATGTCCTGGGCAAAGCCGCGCCCAAAAACGACCGCCCGAAGGCCCCCGTCCCACAACCCCCCAGCGGAAAATGCCCAAAACGAGGGGTGGGCTATAGCCTTGGTGGGGGGCTGGGGCCAACTTCGTCCGCCGGACTCGGAATGGGGCGAGACTTTGCGAGCGGCCTCCGTGTGCCCGCGGGATGTCCTGGGCAAAGCCGCGCCCAAAAACGACCGCCCGAAGGCCCCCGTCCCACAACCCCCAGCGGAAAATGCCCAAAACGAGGGGTGGGCTATAGCCTTGGTGGGGGGCTGGGGCCAACTTCGTCCGCCGGACTCGGAATGGGGCGAGACTTTGCGAGCGGCCTCCGTGTGCCCGCGGGATGTCCTGGGCAAAGCCGCGCCCAAAAACGACCGCCCGAAGGCCCCCGTCCCACAACCCCCCAGCGGAAAATGCCCAAAACGAGGGGTGGGCTATAGCCTTGGTGGGGGGCTGGGGCCAACTTCGTCCGCCGGACTCGGAATGGGGCGAGACTTTGCGAGCGGCCTCCGTGTGCCCGCGGGATGTCCTGGGCAAAGCCGCGCCCAAAAACGACCGCCCGAAGGCCCCCGTCCCACAACCCCCCAGCGGAAAATGCCCAAAACGAGGGGTGGGCTATAGCCTTGGTGGGGGGCTGGGGCCAACTTCGTCCGCCGGACTCGGAATGGGGCGAGACTTTGCGAGCGGCCTCCGTGTGCCCGCGGGATGTCCTGGGCAAAGCCGCGCCCAAAAACGACCGCCCGAAGGCCCCCGTCCCACAACCCCCAGCGGAAAATGCCCAAAACGAGGGGTGGGCTATAGCCTTGGTGGGGGGCTGGGGCCAACTTCGTCCGCCGGACTCGGAATGGGGCGAGACTTTGCGAGCGGCCTCCGTGTGCCCGCGGGATGTCCTGGGCAAAGCCGCGCCCAAAAACGACCGCCCGAAGGCCCCCGTCCCACAACCCCCCAGCGGAAAATGCCCAAAACGAGGGGTGGGCTATAGCCTTGGTGGGGGGCTGGGGCCAACTTCGTCCGCCGGACTCGGAATGGGGCGAGACTTTGCGAGCGGCCTCCGTGTGCCCGCGGGATGTCCTGGGCAAAGCCGCGCCCAAAAACGACCGCCCGAAGGCCCCCGTCCCACAACCCCCCAGCGGAAAATGCCCAAAACGAGGGGTGGGCTATAGCCTTGGTGGGGGGCTGGGGCCAACTTCGTCCGCCGGACTCGGAATGGGGCGAGACTTTGCGAGCGGCCTCCGTGTGCCCGCGGGATGTCCTGGGCAAAGCCGCGCCCAAAAACGACCGCCCGAAGGCCCCCGTCCCACAACCCCCCAGCGGAAAATGCCCAAACGAGGGGTGGGCTATAGCCTTGGTGGGGGGCTGGGGCCAACTTCGTCCGCCGGACTCGGAATGGGGCGAGACTTTGCGAGCGGCCTCCGTGTGCCCGCGGATGTCTGAGCAAAGCCGCGCCCAAAAACGACGCCGAAGGCCCCGTCCCACAACCCCCCAGCGGGAAAATGCCCAAAACGAGGGGTGGGCTATAGCTTGGTGGGGGGCTGGGGGCCAACTTCGTCCGCCGGACTCGTAATG